>PVJL010018261.1:0-16362 GCA_004026885.1 Lyroderma lyra
AAAGTCTTCTAGGAAGTGATTTCAAAGAAAACCTGGTTGAAATAGAATGGTGTGGGATTACCAGGGTAAGGTGCCACAGAAAATTTCACCTCTAGTCTGAGGCCTGAGTTTGCAGCAGTGAAAGTAGCAATCTTCCCTCCTGAGTCCTGGCTGCCCCTGACAACCAAGCAGCTATGAAGGACTTTTCCTTCTCAATATGTATGGTGACAGCGTTGATCCAAATGCAAGAGAGACCTCCAGTGGCAAAATACAGACATGAAATCTCTCCCAGGGATAAACACCACAAAACAACTTGGAAATGAGTAGATGATGATGATGATGATGGTGGTGATGGTAAATGATGGCTTACTGGTAATGCATGTACAGTATATACCAGACACTGTTGTAGTAATTTAAAAATTATCAACTCATTTAATTTTCTCAGTAACCAAATGGTATTAACAATTCAATGTTTCTATTTTATGTATAAAAGAAGTGAGGCACAGAGATGAAATGACAAGCAGAAATTGACCCAGTTTAGTAAGTGGCTAAACTAGTATGTGAACCCACACAATCTGAGGTTCAGGAACCACTACAGCAATCTGTCTGCCTCTCCAAAACAGGAAAGAAGAAGGATCCTCAATTACACTGGCAGGTGCTCACTCTGTGCTTCCTCATATTTATGGGAAAACAGTTAAGTTATGTATCTGAGATAAAGTCAGGACTGTTCCTCAAAGTAGAGAACAAGAATGAAAATGTCAAATTTCTCTAAGAAGAGGAAAGGGGTAAGAGCATTTTCTGAAAACTAAACGAAAGGGGCATAAACCTCATGAAAATAATGGCAAATGTGAAAGGTAATTACTGTGTAGCTAAGCTTGTCCATATACTGCTTAGTGTTCAATTCAGTCTGCAAACTTTAAATAGACTCTAGCTAGCTCTGTGTCGGTGATAAGGCATGCAAATTGGTAATTTTGAACTTTTATCTTTGTAAGCGAACCAGGCACCAAAGAAACATGTTTTGAGTATTTTTTCCAGGCAGGGACAACCTTCAGGTTTATAGGGGTACAGAGTTCATGTGGTCAGAGTGGACTATGAGAGAGGCTAAGTTTTTAAGAGGAACAGAAAATGACAAACAGATTTATCATTTCCTTAAAAAATACTTTTCTTTTCTTTTTAACTAGGACATAATTTCTTTCTACCCATAGACATGAAGGCAAGGTAATAGGCTAACTCTTTTCCACATTGTGCAAGGATAAACCAGAGGGCACACTCAGGTTAGGAACAGGCTGATTTTGATATAAATGTGGGTAAGATTTGGAATGAGGTCATGGTCCAGGTGGGCCAGCAGCTCCCTGGCTGTTCCAACATCTCAACAGATTCTCTAATGTTAGGTGCCCTAGACTTGGGACTGGTGGCTGTGAAGGCCATACTTCCTCTCTACACTCTCTTTCTGGTTAGCTTATCTAGTCTGTGACCTCAATCCATCTGTAGCTCATGCTTCCCATATGAATATTTACAAACGGGACATACCACCTGAGCTCCAGATTCATTTTTTTGCTACCTGCATCACCTGTCGACTGAGATACCATGTTGGATCTCTCACATTTTACAGGGCATGTGTATCCCACCACTTGTGTCCCCCTGCAAATGTCCCCAGATTAACAAATAGTAACCCCTTCAACCCAGGTGTTTGTTCAAGTCCAAACATGAGAACCTGCCTTATTTTCCTCATTTCCCATTCCTCACCTCTGGTCCAGGAGCACCTTGAGAATTTGTCTATGTCTCTTCATTTTTTCAGCCTCCACTGCAGTTCAACCCCCATTGTCTCTCATCTGGACCAGCTGTATTACTTCCTACCTGGTCTTCCAGCTTCCTCTATCCACCCTCTTCCTTCTTCAAAGCATCCAGAACCACCGACTTAACATTCAGGAGGATTTATTCCACTAATATTCAATATCACACATTTGATCTCCATCCCCGATTTTATATTTTCAGCCCTCTGTTGGTATTTTTTTTTATTTGATATCCTGTTGCTTTATAGCAAGAAATGGTCCAGTTGAAGTAGAAATCTCACCTACATGTATTATAATGCATGCCTAGCATTGGTGGCCACAGGAAGTCACCATCAAGTCTATGGGAAAACCAGCCTTATGCACAATTATATTATCATTATAGCCCAAGGTGAGCTTGTCAAAGAGATACTTGGCAAGCTGGCTTCCAAGTCCCCCAATTTGCTAGTTAGCATTAACCCTTAACATTTCACATGAAGTGAAGATGCCCTTTATTTTCATCTCTGCCCCTTCATTCTTGCTCCACAGGCAAACACAATTGCTATTTTCAGACCATGTTTTTATACATTTACCATGCACATACACCCACATTCACCAGGGCCCCAAACCACCCCCGTCACCCCATCCACATACACCACAATGTTTATAAAAGGGAGATTAATTTTGTGTTTTCCAGGGTCCCACAGAGATCCTGAGCTGCATGTGAATGGGGCATGGGTTGCTTAAGACACTCCTGGACACCAATCAACAAGACACCTTTATTGATAAGAACCAATGACTTTATTGGAAGAAATGGCAAAACTGGAAGTAAAAAAGGTAAGTAAATGTTTTGCAAGGGCAAAACTGCAATGAGCATGCTCAGCATGATGCAGTCATGAAGTCAGCAGGGGAAGTCTCCCCATAGCTATGGGGAAGGCAGTCCAAGGTCAGTTCTTGTTGCTGTCTTGGAGAGTGAACTTGGCAGAGAGGTCCTCTGCCAGGCTGGATTCCGGGGCTCCCATATTACGCAGGTTGGTGAGATGGTCCCCCAGCTCACTGATGGACGTCACCTGCTCCTGTAGGCAGTGATGCTCCAGGAAGTGGCAGAGGTGGGCGTCCTTCCTCTTGCGGGCCAGCTCATGCAGCTCTAGCAGGCGCTGGTTCAGGCCCATCTCCATCTTCAAGGCGAAATCCATGGCCATGAAAACGTCCCCCCAGCAGCCGTCGTGAGGCATGATGATATTGTGCAGGCGGACGCGGCCCCCACGCTGGTTCTGCAGCTGCGCCAGCCTGTCGGCCTGCTCCCGCTTCATGTGGGACCGCTGCAGGAAGAAGTGGCCCAAGTGCTTCAAGGCCACCTCGTTGCCCTTGAAATAAGAGGCCATGGACAGGTACTCGTAGGAGGCGTGGAGCTCAAGGTTGATTGATCTGAGTGTTGAGGAAGGCCTAGCATTGCAACTGGTAGTTCTGGTGCACATACAAGAATGGTGGGGTTGTTAAGTTGGGCGGCATGGATGTGTCTAGTGCAAGGTGGTAAGAGTGAAGGTGACTGGGCCTTGGAATTTTCCAGTAATTTGTGTCTAGTATGGCAGGAAGCTGAGTTAGCACTGGTGGCATTGGGGACCTCAGGGAGCTCCCAGGATGGAGGAGGAAGTCATCAGTCGGTTCTGGGACAAGTTGGAAGCTTTGGGAGGGGACTAGAAATGGGGTCCATTGTGGCTTGTGGGGAGAAGTGGAGTTTCTTTTCTGTAGTTTGTTGGGAGGTGGTGGGTTTAGGTGCGGAAGCATGAGGCTGGAGGCTGGGGGTGCAGGGGTGTCATAGCTGTGTTCCAGGTTCCATTTCTGCCTAGTGAGGCCAAGGTACTTGGCATGTGTTAAGTTTTTAATTTTCCAGGGACTTTCTGTCATTCTCTAGTTATTCTCTTTAATATCACCCTGTTTTCATTAAGAAAAAAAGACAAACAAACAACTCATTGTCCTTAAAGTTCTGAGAATATTAGTTTTTTGTAAAATTCTCTTCTGTTTCTTGAGATATATAGATATATATATATAGATATAAATAGATAGATAGATACAGATAGATATAGATATCACAGACAATTAAGATCATGAACTTGCCACTGTGCACTTATGTTGGCAGCACTGTACAAACAACTCAGTAAAGTGTCATAACCTTGACAAGATTTTGGGTAAGACAGCAGTTCTGTTGGCCATTCCAGAAACAGTTCCAAAATTGCTCTAAAGGGTGGACTAGGCGCTAACATTGGTGCACAGCTTCCCAAAGGGAATACTTCGAAGGTGACCATAGTGATATTCAGCAATGAGGTAGGTAGCACTTTTTCTAGGATGAGTTCACAAAATTAATTGACCGTGTGTGTGTGTGTGTGTGTGTGTGTGTGTGTGTATGTATATGTGTGTACACACACACACACAATTTTTTTTTTCCAGAAATAGTTCTGTTTGTTCATCAGGATCTTCTCTTTCACTTTCCTGTAATACTTAAAACATTTTACATTCAGATTTAGGAATACAAGGCACATTTGATTAGCCTATACATTTAGTATTGATCTGATCGATGTGTGGTGTCTATTTCACTAATAGGCTTCTCCTCTAAATTGGAGAGGAAAGCATATCATTAAGGAAGTGGTTTTCACTCTTTGTGGGTACATGGCATGGAGCTTGCTGGTTAGATACGGACCCTCCAAAATATTAAAAGCATGACATTTTCCTGACATTGGAAGTCTTCTGTAAATCTCTCTTCTAGGCAGATATGTCCTTTTGTTTTGTTTCCCTTCTGCCATTCAGGTCTGCAATTGTCTCAAATCTGCCCTAATATGGGATTCACTTCCTAAATCTTTGGATTACGTGAGTAGAATATCCCCCCATCAACTGTATCACCAATATGCACTGGATCTTGGTAAGAACAAAAAATAAAAATTTACTGTGTTAAAAGTCAGTAAGACTCAAATGTTTATAGCAATTCGCCTGCCCTGACTAATTACCCAGTCAAAGGATGTTCTGGACAACTATAGGTTATACATACCAGGCCCCATAGGCTAGAAATGCAGATTCAAAGGAGAAAAGTATAGATAACCAAGTCATTATGCTCTGTTTCTTTGCTAAATTCATCAATAATACATATCAGTCCTGCTTCCTTTTTCTCTCATAGAGAATGGAATGAAGAATAACCCCAAGGACATATAAAGAGTAAGGAATAAGGTTTTCCATTTCCCTGAATTCTGAGAAACAAAATCAGGCTGTTCCTTAGGTACCTGACCTTAAGCCAACAATAGAAAGCATGAGGGGCAGAGACCATGCCTAGCCAGTGGGGTTAAGAAGATGGTACAAGGGACAGTACCATTTTGTTTTCCCTATTGGACTATGAGGTCCACAGAATTAGAGTGAGTCCCATATCTGTTTGTGTCTCCTACATTGTATAGCATGTCAGGCACTTAGTACTTCAGTTCCTGAGCAGTTGTTCACCTTTGGAAAAGAGTATAGAGACAAAGGAGTAGCAAAAGTGAGCTCAGAAAGCAAAGGAACAGCCTGTTTGAGACATCTGTGGGGAATTGAAAATGGCTTCAGCTCCCCAGTATGCCAAATTCCTATGGACAAAGTTGCCTGGCAATGCTCTTTGTGAATCTTTGCCACAGTGATTACTGCTTAATAAAGGTGACCAGGAAGTCAGTCCCAGTTGTGTCACCAGATAATAAATGAAAGGTGTTAAGAGTTCTTGCTAGACTAGGTGATCCCCTGTATTAATTGCTAATTCTCAGAATTATTTGAAGCAGGAATTGTTTTTCTCACTTCTCCTATAAAGAAACTGAAGTCCAGAATATAAATTATTTGCCCAAGATGATATGGAAACTGAATTAAAGTCAGATCTGGCTCTTAACCATATCCCTAGTGACCTCAGTTACCACTTTAATAAAATGTGGTACACACAGGACACTGGGTCATGTAATTTGTTGAGGCGTCCCTCAGCTTGAAGTAATGTGAGAATAAGGTACCAACATAACAGCAAATAGCTGTTAGGATTCTATGGCAGCACAGTAGCCCCGTTGCCACATTCCCCACCCCTAGCTTTCTTGGCAAAGTCCTAAACTTTGGCAAGGCCAAGCTTCTCCTACTCAACTACACAAAATATGCTCTCCTTGCTCAGTTTCTACTAGGGAAAGGAAGTTAGGTAAAAATCTAGAACTCACAAAGAGCCACAGCTTGAAATTGAATGAAATTTTTCCTCAGCAGACTGCCAAACCTCTGAGCATAGATGGGATGAGGGAGTGCAGGTTCTGTGTCACTCCTCTGATGAGATGGCTAAACTCTTCAGTTGCGTTGTTTTTTATTTACATTTTCCTTGTCTGATTTGCAAGTTTGGCCAAATAGGCTGAACCAAGATTGCCATCTTTGACTAGAGTGGTGCCCATGGCTGGGTAGAATGCCGTGGCCCTAGAGTGAGCTGCATTGTGTACAATGGTGGTACTGCCATTGGTGAAGAGTATCAACTCCCTTTCCATCTCAGACAGTTGGTCCCAAGGGTTTCCCAAGTAGCCAGAGGAGGAGGAAGCAGGGGCACCACTAGGAATTTCATGAAGTTCTCTGGACCAGGGCTGAATATGGAGGAAGCCACATCTTTCTGTAATTTTTACCCACCTTTGATGTCAGGTTTAGCCCTCTCTTGAAGGTACCATTTCCATTTTACCAAGGAGGCATCAATGACCATGCTGAGCTTCTGCTGGGAGACATCTCTAACCCAGGACATTATAGGAATTTATATACCAAGTAGTACTGGGGCGGGGGGCAGTTAGGGCCTCAGCTTCTAAAAGATCCCATAGGATTCCAAAAGCTGGCACTCAAGGGAAGTATACTGGGTTGCCACTGGAGGTAGGGACTTAGTCCAGAACCCCATACGAAGTCAGGTACTCATGTTTGGTTCAAAGACTCCAGGAGGCATAGTCAAGGGTGGCCAAGGACTAGACTTGGAATGTGGAGCCAGAGAGGACTAACCGTAAGGCTTGTTGAAATGTCTGCTGGGGAAATTTCAAAGGTTAATAGACTTGGAGTGATCACACATATAGAGTGAAGAATTAGAGATGAGCAATGTGTTGCCTCAAGAGCATTAAAAGACCTAGTATGTGTTGTGCATGTTTGAATGTAGTTGGCAGTTTAATGGTAATTGTTTGGGGAATTTCTCAGCATTTAGAAGCACAGATGATGCTCAGAAACTTGACAGATGAGGCTGGGTCTTTGGATCTTGTGAGAGCCAATTGCCCAGCTACACAGGTGTAAGTAGTCTTTGAGGGTGTGTAAATCTGCTCATACTGCTTCCTCAGAGGGACCATTCAGCATATTCTCATCAATATAACATCAAAAATGGCACATTTCCAATTGTACAGTATTTAAATTCTGGTGGCAGAGGTTATGGGCAATTGCAGAACTATTTATCCCATGGAGAGCTCCATACATGTATATATATGGAGCCTCTTCCAAAGTGAAAGTCTAAGAATTCTTCTGTGATGGGAACAGAATAGAACATATTATCTAGGTCAATGACTGTGAAGGACACTCCTTGGGCCCATTGCATCTACTCAATTAGTCCTAATATTAGAAATTATAACCTTATTTGGGAGAACCTGAGCACTGAGGTTTTAATAGTCAATGGTGAAACACCATTCATTGATGGCTGGTTTACATTCCTGCCAAATTGGGTATTGAAAGGTGAAATGGTGGGCTTAATGACTGCCATTTCAAGCATATCTTGAATGACAGAGCATAGGCTTTCAATGCCCTGATTAAGTCAGGATTGGGAGTATATATCATTGTGACAAGGGGAGGAAGAGTCACCATTATCCATGTGATGAGTCCCACTTAGGAAGGCCAAGAATTGGAATTTGTTTCGTGTGGCATGGTGTTATCAGTGCAACCATGTCTATAATAGGCATGGTTGCACTGATACAACACCATGAAGAAGATGCCAGGAGTGGCACCACCATAGAAAGCCCTTTGAGGGGAAAGGTATAGTTGCATCTGAATGGGTTTGCATACCTTTGAATGTTTTACTGGCAGTGCCCTTTAGGTAGAAGGGATACCTTTTCAGGAATTTAGAGGGATCGCTATGAATGAGTGATTTGGATCCTGATGTCTAAGAGGTCCAAAAAGAACTGTGCATTTTTATTGTCCCAGTGAACCACCAGAGTGGTATTGGCACAATTGTTCCCAGGAGGTGGGACAAGCCCCCGATAACTGCCAGTATCCTGGGGTAGGGGCTTAGATGGTTGCCAGTCCTGCAGGTTAGGGAAAGAGGCAGAGGGAGTTGGAGGGACTGGCTCAGGCAGGAGGGTTTAGAAGGCAGCTCTGTGGCAAGAGGAGGGACCATAGAGGGGGTCCGTAGTTGGGAGAATGCTAGTTTCAGGGCCTGGAGTTTAGAGACTGCCTATCCAGAGATTAAGTGACTAAGAACCCTGACATTTCTTATCTCCCAGTAGAGGTTTGCTAGTGTATTCCCATAAAGGGGAAAATTAGATTGGGGGTTTATTCAGGAATGAGTGGAGAACCTTTTCCTGAGAGAAATTTGTTCAAGGGATAACTTTCAGGGACAGTAACAGTGCAAGGGCATATGTCTGAAGTATCTGGGTGTCTGGGTGGAAATTTCTTCCATGTCCAGCAACCATGTCAATGCCTTTCAGTGCCTTTGGATAGCTTTGGCAGTTGCAATGAAATGTAATAGTGATGCCCTGAAATTAGAGGGAGTATAAAAAAATTGTCAGACACCTGTACCACATCTACATTAAAATGCTACGTTATTTTATATCCTCTTGGGCAGAGATTGTTACAAAAATGGTTGAGGGAAGAAAGGGTGTCCTTCAATTGCTTAAGTGTGCTATATGATTTTTTTTCCAGTTTTATTGAAATAAAATTGACACATAGCACTGTATAAATTTAAGGTGTAGAGCAGGGGTGTCTAAACTTTTGGCTTTCCGGGCCACATTGGAAGAAGAATTTTCTTGGGCCACACATAAAATACACTCATACTAATGATAGCTGATGAGCTAAAAAAAAAAAAAGTCACAAAAATGATCTCATAATGTTTTAAGAAGGTTTGTGTATTTGTGTTGGGCTACATTCAAAGCTGCCCTGCACCACAGCTTGGACATGCTTGGTGTACAGCATCATCATTTGACTTGCATATATTGTGAAATGATTACTACAGTAAGTTTTGTTAACATTCATCATCTCTTAAAGCTACAAAAAAAAAAAAAAGAAAAATGTATTTTTTCCTTGTTATGAGAACTCCTAGGATTTACTTTCTTAACAACTTTCATATATACCATATGTCATCATGTTGCACATTACATCCCTAGTACTTATTTATCTTATAACTGGAAGTTTGTAGCTTTTAACTACCTTCATCCAATTCTCTCCTCCTCTACACCCCATGTCTTGTAACCACAAATCTGATCTCTTTTTCTATAAGTTTTTTTTTTTAGATTCCATGTATAAGAAAGGTCATAAAGTATTTATCTTTTTCTGTCTGACTTATTTCACTTAGCATAATGTTCTCAAGGTCCATCAATTGTTGTCACAAATGGCAGGCTCTTCTCCATTTTATGGCTAAATAATATTCCATTGTACGTGTATACATACCACAACTTCTTTCCCCATTTATCTATTAATGGAAACTTAGGTAGTTTCTGTGCATTGACTATTGTAAATAATGCTGCTATGAACATGCAGGTGCAGATATCTCTTTGACATATTATTTTTGATTTCTTCAGGTATATTCCCAGAAGTAGAATTGCTGGATCACGTAGTAGTTCTATTTTTATGTTTTAGAAGACTCTCCATACTATTTTCCATACTGACTGTACCAATTTACAATCCCCACAGTAGTTCACAAGGATTCACTTTTCTCCACATCTTTGCCAAAACTTATCTCATCTTTTTAATAGCCATTCTATTGGGTGTGAGGTGGTATCTCATGATGGGTTTGATTTTCATTTCCCTAATGATTAGTAATATTGAGAATCTTTTCATGTACCTGTTGGCCATTTATATATCTTTTTTTGGAAAAGTATCTGTTCATGCCCTTGGTTAATTTCAAATTGGATCATTTGGGGTTTTTTAGCTATTGAGTTATATGAATTCTTTATATATATATATTTTTTTTCACAACATGTTTATTTTCTTTTATTATTTTTTTTTATGTGGGTAGTTCCCTGGCTGGGAATCGAACCCAGGCCTCAGCATTGAGAGCGCCAAAGCCTAGCCAGTACACCACCAGGGAGCTCCTCTTTATATATTTAGAATGTTAACCCCTTATCAGGTATATGATTTGCAAATATTCCCCCCCCCTTTGTAGGTTACCTTTCCATGTTGATCATTATTTCTATTGCTGTGAAGAAGCATTCTTGTTTGATGTAGTTCCACTTGTTTATTTTTTATTTTGTCACTTGTTCTTCAGATATCATATCAAAAAAAATCATTCCCAAGTCCCTTGTTAAGGAGCTTTTTTCTTATAAAAATGGTTTTATGGATTTTTCTTCTAGTTGTATTATGGTTTGCAGGCTTTCATTTAAGTCTTTTATCCATTTCCAGTTAATTTTTGTGAGTGGTATAAGGTAGAGGTCTAATTTCATTCTTTTGCATATCCAAATTTTCCAGCACAACTTATTAAAGACACTATTATTTTCTACATTGAATATTCTTGGCTCCATGTCAACTATTAGTTGACCATATATGTTTGAGTTTATTTCTGGGCTCTTGGTTCTGTTCCATTGATATGTGTGTATTTTTATGCTAGTACCATACTGTTTTTATTACTATAGCCATTATGTAGTTTGAAGTCAGAAAGTGTGTTGCCTCCCACTTTGTCCTTTCTCAGGATTGCTTTGGCTATTCCAGGTCTTTTGTGGTTCCACACAAATTTTAGGATTTTTTTTTCTATTTCTATAAAAAAATGCCATTGGAATCTTGACAAGGATTGCATTGAATGTACAGATGGCTTTGGGTAGCCTGGACATTTTTAACAATATTAATTTTTCCAATCTATAAAAACATGAAACCTTTCCATTTACTTGTTTCTTCAATTTCTTTCACCAATGTATTGTAGTTTTCAGTTTAGAGATCTTTTACCTGCTTGGTTAAATTTATTCCTGTTTTATTCTTTTTAATGCTATTGTAAATGAGATTGTTTTATTTCATTTTCAGATAATTCATTGTTAGTGTATAGAAATGTTACTGTATTTTTTGTTATGTTAATTTTGGATCCTGCTACTTTACTGAAATATTTTATTAGATTGGACAGTTTTTTTGGTGGAGTCTTTAGGATTTTTCTACATATAAAATCAGGTCTTCCACAAAGAGACATTTTATTTCTTTTCTAATTCTGATGTCTTTTATTTTTCTTCCTCCTTCTTTTCTTTTTTTGCCTTACTGCACTACTACGACTTTCAGTACTCTGTTGAATAAGAGTAGAGAGAGTGGTCATTCTGGTTTTGTCCCTGATTTCAAAGGGAAGCTTTTCATATTTCACCAGTGAGTAGGATATTAGCTATGGATTTGTCACATATGGCCTTTAATGTATTGAGATAAATGTTTTCTATATCTAATTTGTTAAGTTTTTATCATTAACAGATGTTGATTTTGTCAAATGTTTTTTGTCTATTGAAATGATCATATGATTTTTCTTTCATTCTATTAGTATTATGTATCATACTGAGTAATTTGCATATGTTGAACCATCCTTGCATCCAAGGGATGAATCACACTTGATAATGGTGAATGATCTCTTCATTTGCTGCTGAATACAATTTGCTATTATTTTACTGAGAATTTCACATATAAATTATCACAGATATTGGCCTGTAACTTACTTTTCTGGTAGTGACCTTCTAGCTTTGCTGTCAGGGGAATGCTAGCTTTGTTAAAATGAGTGTGGGAGGCTTCCCTACATTTTGATTTTTTGGAAATGTTTGATAAATATTGGCAGTAATTCCTCCTTAAGTATTTGCTAAAATTCAACTGTGAAGTCATATAATCCTGGGCTTTCCTTCTTTGGGAGATGTTTGATTGTTGATTCAATCTCCTTACTAGTAATTCATATGTTCAGATTTTATCTTTCTGGTTAAGTCATGGTAGGTTTTATGTTTCCAAGAATGTTTCCATTTCTTATAGGTTGTCCAGTTTGTTGGCATAAAGTTGTTCATAGTAGCCTCTTATGATGCTTTGTATTTTGAGGTATCAGTGGTAATGTCCCCTTTTTCATTTATAATTTTGTTGAATTGGGTCCTCTCTCTTTTATCCTTGCATCCAGCAGCTCCTTTCTCCAAACTGCCCCCTTCCATCCTCCCCTACACACCCTGATTACCTACCTTCAGATTTTTCAATGTGTAATTCTCTCAGACGTGTTTGTGGGTTGCATGAGGAATCCTTTGTTGAATTATAGCTGTTCAGTTTGTTGTAACATTCAGGGGAGGTTTCAAGAAGCTCATTTCATGCCACCATTTTAATGCTGTCTCCTTATGTTTCTTAATGTAGGATTTTATTGCTATGAACTATTCCTCTTAAGACTGTTTTGCTGCATTCCATATGTTTTGGTATGTTGTGTTTCCACATTAGTTTGTTTCAAGATAATTATCCTTTTATTTTTTTTAATCCATTGGTCATTCAGGAGAATATTTTTTAATTTCCATATATTAGAATTTTCCAGTTTTCCTCCCCTTATTAATTTTCAGTTTTAACCATTGTGATGAGAGAAGAAACTCGGTATGATTTCAAACTTCTCAAATTGATTAAGACTTGTTCTGTGGCCTAATATATGGTGTATCCTACATAACGTTTTATAAACACTTGAGAAGAATGTGTCTTCTGTTGTTGGATAGAATATGCTTTATATGTGTTAGCTTTATTTGGTTTATGGTGCTGTTCAAACCTGCTATTTCCTTAGTAATTCTCTGTCTAAATGATCTATCACTGTTGAGATTTGAGTGTTTAAGTCCCCAGCTATTATTGTAATAGTACTGTTTATTTTATCTTTTAGGTCTGTTAGTTTTTGCTTTATATAATTGTGTCCTCCAATGTTGAGTGCCTAAATATTTATAATTGTTATATAAATATAACAATTTATACTCTTGATGGATTGATGCTTTTATCATTATATAATGACCTTTTTTCTTTCATTTTTAGTTTAAAATCTATTTTATCTGATATGTTTTTCATATCCCTTTTTTTTTCTTGGATACTATTTGCTTGAAATATATTTTTCCATCCCTCTACTTTTAGTCTGTGTGTATCTTTAAAGTTAATATTAGTCTCTTGTAAGAAGCATATTGTTGCACCTTTTTTTTAATCCATTCAACCATCCTATGTCTTTTGATTGGAGAATTTAATTTATTCACGTTTAAAGTAATTATTGACAAGCAAGGACTCACTATTGCCATTTTCTTAATTGTTTTCTAGGTGTTTTGTAGATCCATTGTTCCTTTGTTAATAACCTGCTGTCTTCTTTTTGTGTGTTTTGATGTCTTTGGTATCAGTATGATTTGACTTTTTAAAAAATAAATAATATTCTTTTGAGTTGTTACTTGAGGCTTTCCCCTTGTAGTTACCATAATGCTTATATAAAAATATGTTAAAATTATAATACTTAATTTTAAACTGCTAACTTACCTTCAACAGAATTCCTAAACTTTACACTTTTACTTGTCCTCTCTTTCACATTTTAGGTTATTGATATTATAGTTTATATAGACTCTAATGTTGACAATATATTTATATTACCAGTGAGTTTTACACTGCTTTATGTTTTTAATGATGTTTATTAGCATCCTTTTACTTCCTTCATGGTCAGGACTGGATACTAAGCAGTAAGTGGTACTATGTATTAACATTATAAAATAGGAATTCTAGACATCAGATTTTCCCTTCATCTTGTGGTTTGTTTTTGCTACTTTTTCTAGTTGTTTGTTGTTTTATGACATTTTCAGTCATTTTGTAGTCTGTATTCTTTGTCATGTGTTGCCACTGAAGTCATGTTTCTACTATTGTAGTGGTCAACTACTGATTTGACAGAGTTCCTTAAACTGAAACCCCCCACCCCCCAAAAAAGGGGTATCCTAGTTTTTCCCATGGGCTGTGTGTGTTGGGAAAAACCTTCAATGTTAATTCAGACAATATATGAGTACAACAATACCATAACCTTTACTTACTGTTTAGGGGGAACCTGAAGGTCAGATAAAGTTGAGGTTAGAGCCTTCTCAGTTTTTGTTTAATTCATTTTTATTGTTAGACTTATTGGGGTGACATCTGTTAGCAAGGATTACATAGGTTTCAGGCATACAATTCTACAGTGCATTGTCAACTTGATGTATAATAAGTTCACCACCTAATGTGACTTCTCTTTCCATCACCTTATATTTAGCTTCCCCCCTCCTCTCCCACCCACTTCCCCTTCTCCCCTCCCTAACCCACTCATCCCCAAATAAGCATTAAACTATTGATTGTGTGCCTGGGTTATTTGTTTCTTCATTTCTTTTTTCTTTGCTTTCAGTTTTATAGTCCGCATATGAGTGAAGTTATACAGTTCTTTGTTTTTTCGGTCTGACTAAGCATGATGATCTCCAGGTCCATCCATTTTGTTGCAAATGGCAATATTTCATCTTTTCTTATAGCTGAATAATATTCCATTGTGTATATGTACCACAGCTTCTTTATCCAGTCATCTGTCCCAGGGACCTTTGGTTGTTTCCATGTTTTGGCCATGTGAACAGCGCTGCAATGAACATTGGGGTACATAAGTCTTTGCAGACAAAGGTTTTCAAGTCTTTTGGGTAGATCCACAGAACGGGGATTGCTGGGTCAAATGGTAACTCCATTCCCAATTTTCTGAGGAACCTCCACATTGTCTTCCAAAGTGGTTGTACCAGTTTGCACTCCCACCAGCAGTGTACCAGAGATCCTTTTTCTCCACATCCTCTCCAGCACTTGTTATTCCTTGTCTTGTTGATAATAGCCATTCTCACAGGTGTGAGGTGGTATCTCATTGTGGTTTTGATTTGCATTTCCCTGATACCTAATGAGGATGAGCATTTTTTCATATGTCTGCTGGCCATTTGTATTTCTTCATGGGAGAAGTGTCTGTTTAGTTCTTCTGCCCACTTTTCAATTGGGTTGTTTGTTTTTTTGTTAAGTCTTATTAGTTCTTTATATATTTTAGATATTAGACCCTTATCTGATGCATTATTTGCAAATATTTTCTCGCATTCAGTTGGCTGTCTCTTTCCCTTGTTGATGGTTTCTTTTGCTGTGCAGAAGCTTTTTAGTTTGATATAGTCCCATTCATTTATTTTTGCTTTTACTTCCCTTGCCTTTGAGGACAGGTTCATGAAGTCTTCCTTGAGTCCTAGGTCTATAAGTTTAGTACCAATGTCTTCTTCTATACAGTTTATAGTTGCAGGTCTTATATGAAGGCCTTCAATCCATTTTGAGTTAATTTTTGTATATGGAGAGCGTTCACAGCTCAGGTTTATTCTTTTGCATATGTTTTTCCAGTTTCCCCAGCACCAACTACTAAAGAGGCTGTCTTTTCCCCATTGTATGGTTTTTGCTCCTTTATCGAAAATTATTTGTCCATAAATTTGTGGGTTTATTTCTGGGTTATCAGTTCTATTCCATGGGTCTATATTTCTGTTCTTCTGCCAGTACCAAGCTGCTTTGACTATTGATGCTTTGTAATATAAATTGAAGTCAGGGAATGTAATGCCACCAGCCTTATTCTTTTTATGTAGTATTGCTTTGGCAGTTCGAGGTCTTTTATGGTTCCATATAAATCTAATAATTCTTTTATCTATTTCACGAAAGTTGATTGTGGGATTTTGATGTGTATTGCATTAAATCTGTATATTGCTTTGGGCAGAATGGCCATTTTAACAAAGTTAATTAAGTCTTTCTATCCATGAACAGGGGATGTTTTTCCACCTCTTGAAGTCTGTTCCAATTTCTTTCAAAAATGTCTTATAGTTTTCTGTGTAGAAGTCTGCCACGTTCTTTGTTAAGTTAATTCCAAGGTATTTCATTCTTTTTGTTGGATAGCAAAAGGAGTTGACTCCCTCATTTCTTTTTCTGAGCATTCATTGTTTGTATAAAGGAATGCTGTTGATTTTTGTACATTGATTTTGTATCCTGCGACTTTACTATATTCGTTAATTGTTTCTAATAGTTTCCTGGTGGAATCTTTGGAATTTTTTATATAAAGGATCATGTCTTCTGCAAATAGTGACAATTTGACCTCTTCTTTTCCAATTTGGATACCTTTGATTCCTTTCTCTTGCCTGATTGCTGTGGCTAGAACTTTCAGTACTATATTAAATAATAGTGATGACAGGGGGCATCCCTGTAATGTTCCTGATTTTAGGGGAATAGGTTTCAGCTTTTCCCCATTCAGTATGATGTTAGCCGAGGGTCTCTCATATATGGCCTTTATTATGTTGAGATACTTTCCTTCTATACCTATTTTATTTAGTGTTTTGATCATAAATCGATGTTGTACCTTGTCAAAAGCTTTTTCTGCATCAATTGAAATGACCATATGGTCTTTATCTTTGATTTTGTTTATGTG
>PVJL010018262.1:0-16364 GCA_004026885.1 Lyroderma lyra
TCTTCCAAATAATCACAAAAGAGGGAAGTGGGGGGACTGCCACCTATAGGATATAAACCTCCCAAACAATGTAAGGGGGGGGCTGCTTCCTGCTCTTGGGTCAGCCCACTCCACGTTTCTGTGTGTACTTTTCTTTACTAATAACCTTTTAACTACCTTATGGTTCTACAAAGTCTGTCTCTTGACTGAATTCTTTCCTTCAAGAGACAAGGACTGAGGGAAAATCGCCATTTCATGGTAACAGAAGGATAAGGCGCAGGGTATGACAAATCTCTGGTGGTGCCCCAGTGGTCACAAGGCCACCCATGGTGTGCAGCAGCAGCTGCACTGTCTGTAGTGTGAGGTGAAAGTTACCCATGGAATTTTAGAATGACAGATCTAACTCCAGGAGAGTGGGAGTGGGGGTTCCATTGCTGCTTTGGGCCACGCTGGCTAAACAGATGCCTTTGGGTTTTGTTCTCTCCTCCAGATGGGAGGAGAAAAGGTCCCCAAACTCCCAAAGGTGAATGGGTCAAAATGTTAAATCTCTGTACTGCTCTTTACTCCAAGTGGAGTGGGATGGAGGTAAGGGAGTTAAATCAAGTCCCAGGGCTGGAGCAAAATCTGAAATTAAAAAAAAAAAAAAAAAAAAAAAGGAGGGAGGCAACATTTCAGTAGTTTTCTTCAGCCTAGCTGCTGCTGCACTGACCTCCCCACTCCCCTTCCTCCCCCGCATTCCAGCCTGACCTGCTCTGGCGCATACTGCAAAGGCTAAAGTGACTGCTAGGAATTTAAGTAAGTTTGCACTGAGAGAAAAAAAGAAGAAAACGTTTTTCAGTGACCTTGTGTTTTGTGGCCATCACATGTGAATGCCTGGCAACGATCGGTACAACGTGTTGCGTGCTTGTAGTCTCACACACGCCAGAGGAAGTATCCTCATTGAGGAGGCTGCACAAAAGAAACGTGTTGGGGGCACACCACTGGCACGCTTTCTGCCCCTGGCGGGCGGGCGGGAATTTAAACTGATAGTGGAAACAGAACAAGTTTTGGAAACTGATGGGTTTTGTTGCCGAGGAGGGCACAGTCTGACACCCCAAAATATGCCTTTGGGGTATTATTTTAAGCTGGTTATTTTTAAGAAACAAAAGACTCAAAAGAGCCTTTTACTTCCCTCCTTACCTGCTTAAAGGAATTGAGATAAAAAAACAACAACAGGGGGGTACCCTGGTGGTGTAGTGGCTAGGCTTCCCGCTCTCAACACTGTGGCCTGGGTTGGATTCCCAGCCAGGGAACCACCCCCTCAAAACAACCACCACCACCACCACCTGCTCCTGGAAGAGAGATCACCTTAGTGTAATATGAACTAAGTGTCTCAGACAGGGGTGAACCCAGCAAAGTCTGTTAGACTCCTGTGTCCCATTGTTCCTGGGTGGCCTAGCAAGAATTTGTTCACCAAATATATGCTTCTTCTCACTCCCTGTTAATTGCCTGTCTTACTTTTGAAGTCCAATTCACAACCACACCACCCCCCTCCCCAGCCCCCGAGCCCCCTAGTTCAAGATGGCACGCAAGTCTCAAATGGCCTATTTGTCCATTGGTCCTATTTTCTTAGGGAACCCCTAGATGTATATAAGCAATAAAGCTGGTTACTTTCTCCCGTTAATCAGTCTCATGTCAATTTGATTATTAGACCAGCCAGAAGAACAAAGAAAAAGAGGGGAAATTTGCCCTTCCCCACACTATAGACAACATGAGTTTTCACTTACTGGAGCTTCTGGACAAGGGGAGACATTAAGAAAGAGAGGTGATCCTTAAATGGGGATATAATTTTGGAGTTCTCAGATTTTAGTTTGCTAATGAGTCCCTGTGAGAGCACAGGCCTGAGGCTTAGAGCTTGAGTTGTGTACCTGTGATGGGTCAATCTGGACTCGAAGACGGACAAGACATGGAGGGAGGAGGGAAGCCTGCTGGCCACACAGGTTTTCAGGCCCTGTGGGATCCCATTTTTGCTGCTGCCACAGAAAAGCCCCTGGTTTTTGTTTTGTTTTTTTGTTGTTGTTGTTGTTTGTTTTTTTAATTCCTGAATTCTCACATCCTGACTGCCTGGAGTTGATTCTAAACTCCATCCTGACACTCTCTGCTGGAGGCTTCCAGTCTTGGCATGAGCTGTGCTGACCTGAAAGCAGGCACAGGCTCAATAAACAGAAGTCACACCCTGCGGCCTCTGCCCATCAGGCCACCCCTCTGTGAGGAAATCATGAATGTAGCTGGGCCCTCGGGGTCACAAACAAATGCTCACAGGAAGGGCTTGTTTTCTGGTGGGACCACCTGAAATCAAGCTGCTGACTGGCTGCACATCCTCACAGAGGCTGACTTAATGCGTGACTACTGCCCAAAGCCACAAGTTGGGAGAGTATATAGCATAGTGATGGTGACCTGCCATTCACTGCTGACAGGCTGAAAAGACTCCCAACCCTGGCTGGAGTGTGTCTCACTTAGGCCACAGACTCTGTATGTCCGGCTCTCCTGATTGGCTGTTTGCAACAGTGGACTGATTACTTGAGCCTGCCTCCCTCACCTTCCCCCTCCGGCATGTGCCTTAGTGCAATCGGATTAGTCAATGCAGTGGTCCTCAAAAAGGCGCTGCCCTCTTCCAGGACGCCCACTGGTAAGGGATCAGGGTGAAAGGGGAAGGAGGTTGTGTAAACCCATTTGGAAATGTTTTGAAAACTCGGGATTTTTCCTGACCAATTCCTGAACTTGATGTCTTTCCCAGCCAGTTGAATGAAATGTTTTTCTCTGAAACTGTTTTCAACATGCTTGCACACAACCCCTTCAGATGAAATGTCTGGATGAGAATAAGGGATGATTGAAAAAATATAAAATTATGATTACTGAATGGAAACAATGATTTTGCAACAACCAAAGAAAATAACCCAAAACCCCTGCACCTGGAGAGACATGAGGGAAGGGAGTGGGTATTATGATATCTGATTTTCAAAACTGTTTCTGGAAACTTCTCCTTTGTCCTAAAGGAAAACTCCCTGTGCACCTCTCCAAAGCTCTGAGAGCACTTTGAATTCAGATGCTGAGCCTGTGATCACACCTGATACGAGGCACGCCGCAAGAGGTGGCAGCCTGTGTATCTCCCACCTCTAGATGTTGTCACACACATGAGGTGGATGACCTGGTGTTATGGATAACAGAACTGTCTGGAACTGACTGGTAGTCCCTCTGAAATCAAGGGCTGACCTAAGCTATGTGGACTGGACTGGAAACCCTAGCACAGGATGTCCCACCTTTTGGCGTCCCTGGGCAACACTGGAAGAACTGTACGGGGCCAAAAATTTAATACACTAACGACAGATGTTGAGCTTAAAAAAAAAAAAGGTTGCAAAAAAATCTCATAATGTTTTAAGAAAGCTTACAAATTTGTGTTGGGCCGCATTCAAAGCCATCCTGGGCTACACGTGGCCCACAGGCTGAATGACCTTGCCCTAGGATAAGATGCCCATGGTAGGAGGCCACATCGTACGGCCCATGTATGTCCCGCTCGGGGTGCCCCGACGATTCCGTAAAGTCTGAGTTTCCAGGGTTACCACATGTCCCCTCTGGGACTGGACTCCTATATGTGTACCTGATTACCATGGCACAACCTCAGCCCTGTAAAGTTTCAAGTCAGCTTTAATTTACTGGCCAGACTTGTACTGGGCCTAAACTGATGCTTAGGGCCAGGTAAAAAATGGTTAATACAGACACTTAAGGAGGAAGCCACATGTCTTCTAAGGTAGACCTTTATGATTAATAGGATTTGTTCACTGGCTAAGTCTCGGACCCATGAAGGGCAAACTGAAATGAACACTGCAGGTTGGTTTCACTCCACTGTCTGGTTTTACTGATAATAATTCTGCTATAAAGACAATTTGGCCAATGACAAAGGGGGTAGACTGTGCAGGGAGAGTTAACACAGCAGACTTAAACTTCGATCCTTGATTAGGCTTGCTTACAAGGTGGATGGACCCTTAGCTGGTGTCAAGAGAATTTAGATTTCTGAAGGGTTCCCACTACGCTAACTGTTAATTAAGACTTGCTCACCCCAACAGTATAAACAATATGTTTTATGCTGAACATCTGCTTTCCTTCTGGGATATGCCCAGAGTGTCTGCGTGACCAGCTCCCAATAACAACTCCAGGTATCTGGTCTTTAATGAGCTTCCCTGGTATATACAACATTTCACACATGTTGTCACAACTTGTCACTGGGGAAATTACACATGTACTGTGTGACTCCCTGTGAGAGGACCCTTGGAAGCCTGCATCAGTTTCCCCAGACTTCACCCCATGCATTTTTGTATACTTTTGCCATAATAAATCACAGCCATAAACATGACTATATGCTGAGTCCTATGAGTCTTTCTAGAGAATCAATGAGCCTGGGGGTAAGGTCTTGGGGATCCCCAATGTAACTGGGACTGGGACCAAGTGTGATAAGTTCAAGACACAGCAAGAAGGCAAGTGTGGCTGGAGTCATGTGAGTGAGGAGGAGCAGCAGAAGATGAAGTCAGAGAGGCCGGAGGGGCCTGACAGTGTAAGGCTGGTTAGTAAAGGAAAGGAGTTGGATTTTATTCTGCATGTGACAGGAAGCCACTGGAGGCCTCTGAACAGGAAGGACGATCAGTCTCGCTACTGTCAAAGAACTGAGAATGGAGTGAAGGCAGGGACATCAGATAGGAAGTTCTTACTTACATGAGACTCTTCAACTACCCCTGGGTAGTTCAGGAACTACTTCAGAAAGGAGAAAGTTAAGTTTATCTTTATGAATGGGTGGAAATGTGATAGATGGATTGGGCAAGAAAGTGAGAAAGGGATTCTAAGCAGTGATGAGAACTTGTACGACGGTCCAGAGTGTAAAGTGCATGGTGTATTTGAAGAATGGTCATGGGGTTAGTATTGCTAAAAGCATATTGGGGAAGAGCCATAAAGGTGAAGTCACAGAAGTTGGCAGGCAGGCCAAACTTCTTTAGGAAGATCAATACAGCAGTGACATGGATGAGAGACTGACAAAGGAAGCAAGTCTCTCATACAACTCAGTTTTAATGTAGGTGAGACTACGCATACACAAAGCCGTGCATGTGTAATTTATGTTATATATAAGTACATGAGCCTTTCCATGTATTAGTAAATTAAAAACAAGTCTAAATGAAAAGGAAAAAAACAAAGCAATTATTGAAAAACTAAAACAAATCAACAAGTGACTCTAAATATTTATAAAGATGTTGGTATAACCACACACAGATATATTCAAGTGATTTTTAAAATACCATTATTACAAATCCCTAGCAAAATATGTACTAAAAAAAAGAACCACAGAGTAATTTAAACTGCATTCAGTGGCCCTGTCATTAGTGGTAAGGTAGCCATTGTTATTTTGAAACTACATATACACAGCTATAGATACATATGTATTAGGATAAAGCAATATAATATTAATGTGGTTAGGTACCAAGTTTTCACCATCAGGGAAAGGAGACAGAAACATAAAGGGAAGAAGCAAAAACCCTGATGGGTGGAAAGCAGCAGACCTGCAGCCCATTCTTTCCTTTTGCTGCCCAAGAAGCAGAGAAACAGAGAGGTAACATGATCAAATCATCTTAGAAACTTGCTAACAAGAGACCTGACAAACACACTAGAGGTATTTACTACCAGGAGAATCCTTTCTTAGGGAGTACCTTAGCAGGATGTACTTGGTCTGTTTAGACTGGTCACATAAATGCATACACTGGGATGTATGCACTTACAAGGCATGACTTCCTAGACAGTATCACAGAAGCCATGCAGTTACTGGAGATATTGAGTAACTAGAATAGCTCCCTTTCATGGAAGTCACACTCCATATGCATTATTTAAAGGCATCATATGTTGAAATCTGGGCCAGAGTGCATCCCATTTGAGGCAGGACAGGACCTGGGAGCAGCTTTGGAAGTCACAGACTTCCCCACATTTTGCTGGTGATCATTGTATTTCTGAAAATATTTCTGATTCCTATTGAGTCCAATTTGTCAATGTGACCCTTTGTGTTATCTCATTTTTTATAGTTAATTTGAACTGGAAAAATCAGTCTGAATGATACATTTCCTAACCCAAAAAGGCCTATTAGTAATGACAATTCAGTTGCAATGGATATTTCTGGTACCCAGAGTATGGTATCTAAATACAATTTCCCACTAAATGAATCTGGGTACCTTCAAGAAATGGCTGAGATTCACTTCTAGGTCAGAAAATCTATACAAATGAGTTTGGGACATCTTGTCCTGCTTGAAAAAAAAAAGTTTAAAAGTCACCTATGTCACCTACGATTAGCCAACGGACAAAGGAATGAAATTCAAGGGACTCTCAATGGCCAAAAATGGGATGTGATCAATGAAAAAGAATGATTACAGTAGAGTGAACCATAAACATATAAAATCCATGGATTTGTAATGATGTTCAAAAGCAAAACAAACAGAAACAAACAAACAAAAACATACTCACTGGTCTCCTTTGGAGGTTGCTAAGGCACCAAATTATTATTTGAAAATATTTCAAGGGAAAGAATCAAGCTTTCGTCCTGCTTTCACTTGTATGGACTATATATTTCAGAGTAACCAAATAGCTGATGAGGTAAAGTTCTTTATAAAAGAATCCCAAGTAATAAATGCAGGAGAAATGATACATTAGAAAACTCTCATATTGTCATTACTAATGGATCTAGACAACAAACAAAACGGTTGCCAAAACCCCTAGGTGAAGGGCAATGAGAAACCTCTGAATGGCTGGAGCAGGCAGGTTGACACCACCCAACCTCATTGATCAATCACTAGAAGTGGGACAGTCAGATACTACATGCTTCCCAATGCAATGCAGTAGGAAATATAAAACACTATGAAATTGTCCCAGTAAGAAAACGGAACTAAATCTACCCAAGCTTCCAGAGCTAACTTCTAGTTTACAGACTGGCCAAAAGGAAGTGGAACAAGTTAAATGACATGACCAGGATATCCCCAATTAGATCCAGAATGTGGGAAATTGCACAGCACAAAGGTCACTGTTTCTTTAACAAATAAAAGGACACTTAAAAACAAGGAGGGAGAAGTGTTACCGGTTAAGAGAAACCTAAGAAGCAAGCATGGACACTGATTCAAACAAACCAATTACAAAAAGACATCTGAAACGACAGGGAAAACGGAACAGAATCTGGGTACTGAGTGGTACAGGAATGAGAGCTAATTCTATGGTGTCAAACTACCATTGTGGTTTTGTTGAAAACAATTATTTATATATATATTAATATATATGAGTGTACAGGTAAAATACTATACAGAATCTGGTTTAAAATATCTTAAGAAAACATAGTAAATGTGTATGGGGTGGTAAAGATGAAAGGACAAGAGTTGAATCTAGGTGATGGTGGGTACAAGGGTAGTGATTATGTATTAGAGGTATTTTTGTGCATGTTTGGAAATCTCCCTGCCAAAATGTAAAAAAGAATAAACTATAACCTTTGGCCAAAATTTAAAAATGGTAATACATACTAGGCAGAGGTACAGGAAAAATGTAGTTTCAAAGGAAGTAAAGTGAATTTCTTTCCTGAAGAACAATTTAGCAGTATGTATTGAACATCTTAAAATCTTACATTCAGTCCACCAAATTCACTCTACGAACTAATTCTCAGGAAATTTTCATAGATGTGCACAAAGACACATCTAAAATGATCTTCCAGTAAAAATGACATTGTAAACAACCTATTTCTAAGTTATGATATATTTACATGTAAAAATTTTTATAGTCATTAAGTATTAAATTGTAAAAGAGTACTAAAATGATATGGGAAAGTGTTAAAAATAAACTGTTAAGTGTAAAATGCAGGCTATAAAATAGTGTATAAATGTTGACCCAATTTATTCTTCTTAAAAGGATGCATCTAGAAAAAAGCCTGAAAGCATATTCTCCATCATGCCAATAGCTTTAATTTTAGTTGATGGGATTAAGGTACTTTGAATTTTTTTGAAATGGTTTTTCTATTTACAAGTATGGAACATTTGTAATAAAAAATTATATATATGTTTTTTTTTTTTTTTTTTTTTGCTTTTTGGTATGTGGGTAGCTCCCTGACTGGGAATTGAACCCAGGCCACAGCGCTGACAGTGCCAACACTGAAGCCTTAAGCCACTACACCATCAGGGAACTCCCTAAAAAATTATATTTTTAAAAGGTAAAAATCTAGATCAATTCCTGAAAGTAGTTAATAATGAAGTAGTAAGTGGGCATGGTGGTGATCATTGGAATAATACTAAATGACACAGGGTGGTAGGATAGGGCGAGTGGACACATTAATAATTAATTCTTTAAAAGATAAGTATTTAGCACATCTATTGTGAGAAAGATTGCTTTAAATTTAAAAATTTAAATTTAAAAAAAGATCATGTCAAGTTGAAAGTTAGAAGAGGATTCGAGTTTTGCAAACTTCAACTGGAGAGGGATAAACACCTAAATCAAACTACTTCGCATGACTGACAAGGTTACTGTAGAAAAAATCCTAACACAATTCTGAAAATAACCAAAGCAGCGTGTTAGACAATCCTTCCTGAGTTTCTACTGTGTGTACCATGCAGACAGATTATTACATACCGGAGCCCAAAAAAAAAGTTAGGATATTAATACAAATGCAATTCTGACTACGTAATTTGGCTTACGTAATATGGCTCAAATCCATTAAGTGTTACATCGATATATAAAAATCCAGAAAATCCTGTAAAACTACATTCTATGCATTATATGTGATTAATAATCAGTAAAATCAGACTGTCACATCTTTCTACACTAGCTTTAAAAGTGTAGCTTTCTTTTTCCTAAATCAGGCAAAAGCAAAGAAAATGTGCAGACTACCTGATTTCCGTACTTTTGTTGGTTCCTCATAATCCTTGTTTTCTGGATTTGAAGATTCTAGAAAACTGATTTCTTCTGTGACACTTTCCCCTTCTTGGCTCTGGAGGCTGTCTTCTTCCTCTTGAATAGGTGACTCCAATTCTGATTCTTCTGAATCAAGAAATATCTGACCAGCGACTACTCTGCCTGTTGTGCTGTGGTCCTTTACTGACTCATCTGATGGCAAAGAAGTCTGGCAACAGAAGGTATTTTTAGTTATCAATAGTACCCAAACTCCCTCCCACCTTATTGGACCAACTTTTTTATAATCCAGATACATCTCCTTCAGCTCCTTGAATGTGCCCTAGGCTTTCATATGTGTTCGTCACTCTGTCGTCATCACATTGCTTAACCTTGAATTTCAACTTAGATGTTACTTCTCCCAGGGAGCCTTTCTTAATTCCTAGAATCTGGGTTAGGCTCTTCCCTTACATGCTCCCAATATATCTGATTCTTACTGTATGATAGCCCTTATTATAACTTCCTGTTTCTTACCTGTATTTTTTTAATTCTAGACATCAGGGATCCTAACTGATTGGTCTCTTTGGATATGTAATAATCAGCCTTACCCACTCCATCAACCAATTTAAGTGCATTAACTCAATTTATTAAAAAAATTGACATAAATGAAAACAAGTGGTAGAGGTTCAATCTTCAACATTTAAAAAAACATAAAAACTAAAAAAATAGGAATAAAATCAATCTCTCATTAGGCAATAAAAATGTTATTGCTTTTAGGGACCTTACATACACACACAGCAAATTCAAGTTGAAATTAAACCTAATAACCAACATTCTTAATGGAAATATTTTTTTCTCTCCCATAGAACAGTGATTTTTTTTCTTCCTCGAGAAGAACCAGGAATATTGATACCAGCTAACAGCTATCTTTTTCTTTTTCCAAATCCAATTCTGTTGCTCAAAAGATGATTCTATATCCTTTCTAAAATACATAATCCATGCTTTTAAATTGGGCATCAATATAGGTCAGTGCAAATTTTAGTACATACCTGGGAATCTAAGGATTCATCCTGGCCGCCTTCTTCATCTGTAAAAAAATTTTAAAATAATTTTGTCATCTTTCTTATTGGGAAATCATAGCTATTATTAGAAGAAAGCATTTGAGAAGTACAACAAATAATAATCAGACAATGGACAAATAAATCTAGAGTTATCTAAAACTGGTTGTATTCAGCAATTTGTTCAGAAAAGATTTAAGTTAAAGGAAAAAAAAGAAGTTGGAGGCATAGTTTTTCCTCTTTCTCCAGGAAATACACTATCTTCACCTGATACACAGGTAGGAAGACCAACCACCACCTCACCACCATCAGGCATGTCAGATATCATTCAATTCTTCTGTAGGTATTTCATCTACTACTGAGAAAGAGTTACTGAGTTCATAAAAATAAATCCCTGATTTTGTAGTTCAGGATTCCACCTATTAGTACATTATTCTTCACTAAGACTACTAAAGATGGACATTACAAATTATTATTATTAAACAGCAGAGATGCCAGACTGAGATATTTAGGATTTGTGTTCTATTTTACCCAATACAGGCAAAAAGTAGCATCATACTATCATGTACTCACTCATGTGAGATATACAAGGTCTGACAATTAAGTTCATGAACTCATCCTAGAAAAAGTGCTACATATCTCATTGCTGAATATCACTATGGTCAACTTCAAAGCATTCCCCTTGGAAAGCTATGCACCAACACCAGCACCTAGTCCACCCTTCAAAGTAACGCTGAACCTCTTTTTCTGGAATGGCCATCAAGAGCTCTTGTCGTGTGACACTTGATGTCCTGAATGTCATCAAAATGTCTTCAATATTTCCTTTATCTTTGGGTAAAGAGAAAGGTCACTGGGGACCAGATCAGGTGAATAGAGAGGGTGTTCCAATACAGTTATTTGTTTACTGGCTAAAAACTCCCTCACGGACAGTGCTGTGTGAACTGGTGCATTGTCAAGATGCAAGAGCCATGAGTTGTTGGCGAAAAGTCCAGGTCATTTTCGTCTAACTTTTTCATGTAGTCTTTTTAGCACTTCCAAATTGTAAACTTGGTTGACTGTCCAGTTGGTACAAATTCATAATGCGCAATCCCCGATATCAAAAAAGGCTAGCAACATCATCTTGATTTGGACTGACGGAACATTTTTGGTTGTGGAGAACTGGCTGATTTCCATTGGGCCTTTTGACGTTGTTTCAGGGTTCTATTGGTACACCCATGTTTCATCACCAGTGATGATAACACGGCCCAAAATATCATCTTGCCTCTCCAAAAGGTCTTGGCAAACTTCAACTCTCCTTTGCTTTTGTTCATTGATGAGCTCCTTCCGGACCATTTTTGTAAACACCTTTCTCATGCCAAGACTTTCAGTTAAGATTTTCCTGTTTCTCTATTGATCTCTACTTGGTCTGCTATGCTTTTCAGAGTCAGCCAATGATTCTGATGCGTAATTCAATGAATTTTTGCAATGTTTTCATTAGTTCTGCTAGTTACTGGCTGCCTTGATCTCTCCTTATCAGTGACACTTTCTCTTCCCTCAGAAAAATGTTTAATCCATTTGTATACTGACATTTTCTTCATGGCATTATCCCCATAAACTTGGACTAACGTGTCCCTGATTTCCCTTCCACTCTTGCCAAGTTTAACAAGAAATTTAATGTTTGTTCATTGATCTAATTCAAGTTCTGACATTCTTGCAACAGCACACAAAAGCATGCAACAGTAATGAACATCACTCAGCAAGACAGTCACATGTCGACACGAACACAGCTGTGAGACACAGATATATCAAGTTTATGAAACCTTACCAAGTTGTTTGTACAGTGCTGCCAATGCAAGAGCATGGTGGCAAGTTTGCACACTTAACTGTCAGACCTCACATTTATTAAGAAATCAAGAGCTAATATTAAGTAAGCAATGAATTCAGTCACTAATACCTTTCCTCCAAATTTATATCAGCTGGTTTGGTTTTGTCTGATTGTATTAATTTTCTATTATTCTTTTTGTGTTTTCCTGTTATTACTTTTGTTATGCTTTTTCCTGTTCTTACATAAACACATTCAACAATCCAAGGTCCATATGCAAATATTTGATCTTTGTGTTCATGACAGTTAAAAACAAACTACTGTCCGCTGATCTCTAAGCTTCCTTCTTACTCTTAAGATTATCTGGTTTCATCTAGGAGTAAGCTTCAGCTTTGCCTGCTCAATAAGTTATATGAGAAGTTAACTAGTAGAAAAAAATTCTGTAAAACCATGTGATTTTGACTAGAAAATATGTTGTCATGGTTGCCGTTTATCTTAACTTCACATGTCCTAAATATTGTTTGTAACTTGTAACTCTATAAAGTATAACAACATCATGTTTTGGAATTTGTGTTATCACAGTACTGAGCTAATTTCAAGAAGTATAACCAATTCGAAATTATGTAGGAAATACACAACTCTATTTCACAGTATGTGTCTTTTGAATATTTGAAAACAAGTCTGCTAATCAGGTTTTGTCATATACAAAAGTTCTGTCAATTCAAAGAAACTTAAACTATAGCTACTTTCATTCACTGCTTTTAGGTTACTTTCAGACTATGCTTCATTTCTGGGTGGGGAAGAGGAGGGTATGGCATGTATTAGTCCCATAGTGCCTGCAACATTTAGGTAGTGATGTCATTAATTAACAATCATCCTTCATGTTAACTTCTTTACCCAAAGCCTAAGTTCTAACATATGGTTCAAATTTCACTCAGCAAATCTTTGGATAAAGGGAAAAAAGTTTACCTCTATTAATATAATCAAAGTTTTATGTGTTGATCTATTTAATTAATCGCAAACATTAATATATGAAGAGCAAACATGAAATATGCAAATGTATACAGTATATCCCAAAATACTGAAAGTTGGCATTAGCTGGAACTCTTAAATCAGTAAATCGATAAATTTACTATCTTGTCATAACAAGTCACACATGTAACTAATCCTTAAATCAGTGGTTCTCAACCTGGGGTCTCCTAAGACCATCGGAAAACACATATCAGACATTTACATTACCATTCATAACAGTAGCAAAATTACAGTTATGAAGTAGTAACGAAAATAATGTTATGGGGGTCACCACAACATGAGGAACTGTATTAAAGGGTTGTGGCATTAGGAAGGTTGAGAATCACTGCCTTAAATAATATAAATGACTATAAATAAAATTTAAGACATGTACAAGTATGTCTGAGACACTACAAGCTGTTAGGCATTAATGTGTTCTTGAACTCTAAGAGACATGGGAACTAGTGACATCAGGGTTATTTCATGTGAATTGCATCATGCTTCTCTCTTCTCTCTTCACAAATTAGCAATACGTAATTAAGTTACTGGTGAATAAGAGAATTTATTCTCATTTACTAAATAGGGAGAAGCTACTCCAGATGGTAGTCTTAAAGCATAAGCTATTTTCTCTTTCAAATTGATAATTTCCATTCACATAACACATTTAAAGAAGTTGCTTATAACCTAGAAACTTCTCATATTTAGTAGGTAAGGATTAAAGACATTGAAGTTATGAATAAATAAAACAAAAACAGTAATGCTTTTATCACAACACAGACATCAAGCAACAAGAAAAATGCAAAAGGATTCAGTGAGGGGTCACGGATTTCTCACTCAACAGTATCACATCCAAAATATAATGGTTTGCATTACTTTACTAATTAAACACCTTCCTTTGAAAAAGATCAATTTACATTTTTTACTTTATCAGCTAACAAAACTGGCAAAGTACCAGGTATATTCTTTCAAGGAAAAGTAATCATTAAAAATTCATTTTCTAACTTGTTATGAAAATTACACCGATAGACCTTCAAACACAGAAAGTCTTAATTAAGAGTTTGGTGCAAAGAGACATCCATTCTTCTGCTTTGCCACTGAATCTGTGCAGATACTAGGATACTCCTGATTCTTAATTATTCCAAATCCGAGGCCTGGAGAGCTGGGTTCAAAATCTGACTTCATTATACATAAATTTTACACATGTAGTTCAATATGGCAAGTTTGTGCAGCCTCCTTTTTCTCAATGTGTCACAAAGAAGTATCATCTGCCCTGTTGAATCACAATGTTTTGAGAAACAAAAGAACAATGAAATCAAACCACTTCTACAATTTGAAATCTACTCTTTGACTATATGGTATTGATACAACTATTACTTGAAATACCTAGCAATAAACCTAATTTAAAAGACTGTAACACTGTTGGGCACAAAGAAAGAAAAGTAAACCATTTGCCTCTCCCTGTGAAAAATAAGAAAACATGTATTTCAAAGTGACAAGTTTTAGCATTTTTCACTGTTATCTTGAGAAAATGAAGGAGATAATATCTTTTTAATATCCTCCTTTAAATATATTTATTCACAGAGAAAACATTTCCAATAAGTATCATTTTTTTACGTGCCTCAAAAAACAAGGTATTAGACAATAGCTACTCACAGTGATAGGAATAAGATTCCCTTTGTTAGCTGATCATATTCTACCTTCTAAAAAATACAATTTTCTGTGGGTAACTATTAACATTTAAACTTTAAGTCAACACAAAGTTATGACTAATTTTTTAAATAGGAGCAAATCTTTAAATCTAAAGTAAAAATGAGGCTGACATCCCATATAAACAAACAATTTAATGACTAAAAAAGTCAATTGAAATCAATGTACTCAATTTATAAAACTTTACCTCACATGTTTTATGCATTTGCACTTCATATGAGCACAGTACTGACTTTTGTTACCTGTCAGTATGCATATCAATTTTAATTCTGGCTAAGTAAGGTTTTTGCCCCTACCAGAGAAACGTCTTGGCACAACTGAACTATTAATATGATGGAAATCACACCATACATTTCATGAACTTAGTTCTCTGCTTACACTAACACCACACAAAGATTTAACACTTCAGTTTTAGTATTCTATTATAACATACTGAGAATCCTAACTGTTGATTAAATGACTTCAAGTATCATCCCCACAAACATAAAGCTCTAAGTGTATAAAATCTAGTCAAATGAAGACACAGAAAAACATTCATATCCTTCTCTTCATATTCCGCAAACTGAATTCAGAAGGGTATACATCATGTAGGTTAAGCAGTAGTTCTCAGTTTAAAGAATCACTTGTGAAGCTTGTTAAATGACAGACATGCTGATCTGTTCCAGACCTGAAACTGCACTTTTAACCCCTAAGAACAATTCTGATGCAGGTGATCCATGGTCCATCAGATACTTCATCCATGACAGTAACAGTTTCGTTTCATACTTGCATTGATCAAATAACTGCTAGCAGGGCTTCAAGAACTGTGTAGAGTTTTAAAGGTATGGTCATGAATGCAAACTATCACTAAAAGGGGAGGGAGGGAGGTGGACTTCAAAGCATGATGTTGGCATTTAAGTAACTAGCATATGCTTGTTGCTTTAGAAATGGTATCTCAGACCACATTATGGATAGAATTTTAGGTTTACTAGTCTTATTTTAGAAGCAGAAGGACATTACGGCTACAACTAGGACAGATAATTTGGGGATTCAAATAACCATCTGGGAAATTTTCTGTTGGGAAAAAAAAGAGTTGACATTTATATCCTGCCTTGTTCCAAAAAAATTTAAAGCCACAGAACAGCTGTCTTGTTAAGAAAAACTAATAAAAATTCAAAAGCCTTATTGTACTTTTTTTTTTTACCAACACTTAGAAACACTAAGTGCTTCTTTACCAACACTCTCAAAAATAGAAGTTTTCAGATGTAGACAGATTAAACTATTAAAACAGGAAAGTTATTATTTTCAGAACCATAGTATAAATCAGCTAATTGGAAAACTGATTCAAAAGCACACAGGTTTCTTATAAAAACGTTAAAACTAGTTGCTTCATTTTAAATTTATAAGGACCACGATTTTCTCACAAATCATAGATTACTGTTAACGAACATGCAACAACTCAGAAAACACTGTGACAGACGTTAAAAACACTTTCTTGGGAATACTTCTTTAAAAGGGAGAGAGACTGGACACAATTATATAAAAGTTTTCATTATAAAATAGACAAAGGGACCAGGGGCTGTCTCAGGTACTAAACAAACCACTGTCAACACCTGGTTTGGCTGGACCTGGCTCTGCCCTGTGATACAACCGCAGGTGTGTCAATTACTTAAATTACAAATCTCGAATGGAGTTTCAGGCCCGAGGAGGGCTCATGTGTCATTGTGGGTCTAAGCCAGCTGTCAGAATTCTCTCCCAAGGAGTCAATTCCTCATTCGTGAGGAGTCGTGTAAAGTTTGCTAAGAGGTGTGGGCACGGTGGCCGCCCCTTCTTTTTCTCCCCTCTCTGGGTCCCTAAACGCCCCCTCTAGCTCAAGTCAGCCGAAGCCCAAGGAATGACAATTA
>PVJL010018263.1:0-16376 GCA_004026885.1 Lyroderma lyra
AGGAGCAGAGAGTGGGGTCCCCTGGAGTCTCCAGTTGCTCCGGGTGCTCCTGCGAGGGGACAGAAGGCAGGTGCACTCCTGAAGCATGTCACCTGAGGAAAACCAGAGGCCACGGGAAGAGGCGTCACCCCCCCGTGCCATGTCACAGTGGCTGCAATGGGAAACGACTTACTTTAGGAGGGTCAGCGTTCGGTAAGCCCCCGTCCGGATTGTGAGACCGAGGGTTTGAGTTCGGGCTTCTGTTAGATCTCTTTATTGGCATTTTCGGCCCTTGCAATGCATCGTATTTTGGTGAGGGGACATTTAAGATTTCAAAGTACCGTAGGGTCACATCTTTGTGAATTCTCTCATAAGTCGTGAATATTCTGACCCACAAAAGCTAATTCTTATCTCTTTCTGTGGAACTCGCTGTCGTCGTCTTTCTACCGGGGAAATTTTTAAAAAGCAGAAAACACACGTGTGACACTGGGAGCCCGGAGGGAACTCTATGCCGGAAGGAAAAAGAAGAGTTTGAAAGTAGCGAAGGCCTGACGCGGACTCGCTCCCAAACCTAATTGCTCGCGGCTTGGAGACGCACGCTGGGCCACGCAGAAACAGCTCTGTGTGATGGGCGGTGGGCGTTTTCCATTTTGGTGGCCTAATGGGACGTGTTTGCTACGTTAAATGTGATTTAGCACTTTCCTTTCTTCTTCTTATGAATAATTTATTGATTTCAAATTTGTATGCTACATTAATTCATAAAAGAATAATCTAGGAAACCTGTACGGCACTTTGTATTTCCACAGCGATGCCCAAACTTTAAATGAGTCATGCAGAGCGCCCCCGAGAGACGTGGCCCACGCGGACCTCGCTCCCAGGAGCGCTCCTGGGCGTAGGGGCGTGTCAGTCACGGCACCGAGAGGCTGTCCGTGACGGGGTGTGCACACTTTCTACCTGGCAGAGGGGTCCGGAGTCTGTCACACACGTGAAAGAACGTTCAAAGAAAAAGAACGGGCAGGGCTATTACAACAGGACCCTGGGATAGCTAGGGTGCAGGCACGTATCAAAAAGGGAGAATATCCCCAAAGCAGTGCGAGAGCTCACTCAGAGGCTGCTTGCATGGGAGACCAGGCAGCCTGAGATGGACTCTGCCCGTGGGATGTTTCCCGTGTCTAAGAGACAGACGCAGGCAGACCAGTCTATAGCGATACCCATTGGTCTTCCCAAGGGACGCAGGAGGGGGACGGCAGTTTAGGGATGAAGGCCAGAAGGAAATGCAAGGAGAACGCTGCCGTGACCCCCAGTTGTGCGTTCCAGATGCTCTGGTCTGAAGCCTGCGATGACAGTTTCTCAGCTAACGGAGCGTTTCTGGGGGTGTCTCAGGGCATCCGTTGGGGAACAAATGACATTGTCTAACCGAGAACTGACCAGCTCCATAGCCAGTTAAGGAAGCTGTCTCCTCCCTGGCTCTGTGTCGAGCAGCTCTCTTAGCCTCTAGTTCCCCTTTGCACCTTACACCTTCCTGCATCTCTTTCGTGCTGGTCTGCATTCGAGGGGACCCTTTTGTGTCAGCCTTTGATAATGCCAAGAATTTCTGCCTTTCCTTTAAACTTCTCAGTGTGAAGACTTGCAGGAGAGCGCGTTGTAAACTGTTTTCCTAGCGGTTCCTGTTTCTGCTGCCAGATCCTCAGGAGGGCCCACCTTCCCTCACGCACGCTGCAGACCCCGAGGGCCGCCGCAGCCCCGCGAGCTGCAGAACGAGCTCTCCGCGCGCTCTCCTGGTCCCCGCTTGGCCCCGCCTCTGTGGCCACGCGCCGCCCGCCGTGGGGACTCCCGGGCGGCGTCACAGCAGGTGCGGACTCTGCCGGGTATGATGCGCCCCAGGGCCTAACGCACACCCACCATTTGGGCCCAAACTTTCAGGGGAAATTTTTTTTGAATAAATTTTTTAATTCAAATTTTTATTTGTTTATATTTAGGTACTTGGGGTTTTTTGTATTATACAAGAATTTTAGCATTTATTTTTAAACATAACTCATATGTGGAACATAAAACTGAAAGCAACAAAGAAACAAAAACTCATGGACACGGTCAGTAGTTTCGTGGTGACCTGAGGGAGGGGAGAGGGGGAGTCAAGCACACGGTGAGGGAAGGAGCACTGACTCTGGGTGGGGAGCACAAAATGCAGCACATCTGTGAAGTGTAGAATTGTGCACCCGGAACGTATGGAATTTTTACTAACCATTGTCACCCCCATAAATTTTACAATAAAAGCCCCGATTATGGTATCCCAGGGTATTATTTTGCATACAGATATGGTTATTGATGTCGAGTTACATTTTTAACCCATAAACATACATAAAAGAATGGAAAACATTAATATAGACATGCAATCAGTATTCGCCATGTAAATGCGCATCCTTATTTTTCTCTCACACATTTGGGCCCAAAAGTGCACATTGTACACGGCGAAATACGGCCGTTTGGAGAGCGCAGCAGGCAGGATTGTGTTGTGCAGTGTCAGAGACCACACGGCAAGGGGGACTGGCCTCCAGGGGGACTGGCCCGATGATGGCGAGCAGCTCAGCAAGGACGCCAAGGCTCCAGTCTCTTCCCGCCGCTTTACTCCGTGGCTCTTGTCCCCATCCAGGTCGCTCACGATCGGAAGATGGCCTCTGTGCTCCAAGGTGCTGTCCCGTCGCTTCGTACCTAGGCCGCGTCCCCCCACTTGGCTCTCGTTGGCTAGCACTCCCCGCTGGCAACCCAAACTGCCAGGGAGGCTGGGGGGCGGGGAGTTTAGCTTTCACGGCCTCCAGCGGACAGAAGAGGGTGGTAATGGGCAGGGGATCAGTCAAACCATAGTGTTTGCCACAAATGGGAACTGCAGAAGGCCCCACTCTCCCCAACGGTCGGAAATGATTGATTCCATGGGGTTTCCCAAGTTCCTCTAATTTCCCGTAGCATACCCCATTTGTTTAAAAATTAAATGCCCACTCTGTGAGCTGCACTAGAACAAGGATAGTGATCACGGTGATACCGATTTGTTCATTAATTACTTCAGTTAATGCTTGTTACCTTTCTCTTATTGCCAAGCATGGGATACAATGTTAACTAACCTGTATTTCCTGCCATTGAGCTTATGTCTTAACTGCACAGTGCTTCCTCAAGTAGGAATGCTTCCAGATACTAAAAGCAGAACATTCAAATAACAGTGACTTAAACCATATTAACACTCTATAATTTACTTGTTAAACATTCAAAAGGAGGTGTGTAGCTCCACAACAGTAGGGTGCTGGGATTATGTGTCTGTGATTCCCCTCATGGTTACAAGAAGGCTGCCATAGCTCCAAACATCTCATCCTTCAAGAATGTGTCCCAAGGCAGCCAGGGCGGTGAGAGAACTATTTTCTCATGCCTCCTCCTTTTATCAGAGAATGCATTGCTAGAACAAGCCAGTCACTAGCTTTGGGGGAGTTAAAAGGAGACAGGGTAGGGAATTAACACTGAGTAGCCAACGGAAAGTGCTGGCATAGATGCTTTACAGCTTTCACACGTTTGCATTTGTGATCTCATCTTATGACTCAAAGGGACTCGTTTTCAAACCTACAGAAACTCAGACCTTGAATAAGAGGTAGAAATAGTATCTGTGATGTGGGAACTTCTGCCTGGGAAGTAATTTAAAGATCCTTTGATGGCATGAATTTAATGCAAGGGTTCTAAAGATATTATAATGCATTCAGCCTATAAAGTATGCGTACAACAGCGCAAGGAGTAATTCAGAAGACTTTATAGGTTGGGGAGATAATTACACGGTGGAATGAAGAGAGGAATCAGGATGAACAGATTCTAGGCTCGGCTTTGGGAACGACACTGGGAAGATTCTGAAACTCTGCTTCATCATCTGCAAAATATGCACTTGAACGAAGTTAGATGCCCCCTAACCTCCTTCTCAAATACAAGAGGACCTGTCTAATCGTGACACTACCAGTCAGGAGGCAGAAGAACATTAAAAAGCATTTCTTCCAACCTCTGTGTACAAAGGAGATTCTTGTCTCTGAAGGTAAGTTAGAAATCTGGGTCCTATATAACACGCTGTCATTTCACAAATAACAGATAATCCATCCAGATAGATTTTTTAATTAATAAAAAAAAATCCTCCTCCTCTATTCTTTTTCACCTTAGGCAGATCCTCGGCAATACCATTTACTCTCTGTAATAGAATGCAGATAATAAGATCTTTTAAGGCCCATTTTTCAGCTGTAAGATCTCAGGCAAAATAATAACTGTGCCTTCCTCATAGTTTGTTTTTCTTCTTTTTTTAAGGATTAGATAAAGTAATCCATTAAGGAAAGTTAGCGTAGGGACCGGCACCCCAAGGGCTCAATCCCAGCATCCCTGTCAGTGCTTAAAACTGCCCCCAGCCTGAGACAGCGTCCCAGGCCGGTTCCCCAGCAGCTTGTGTGAAAGGCGAGTTCGAATCCCGACAGCACGCCTTTGTCTGTACAGTCGCATCTTCTACCTTCACTTGTGTAGATCGGAGGCTCTGCGTGACCGCTAAGGGTGGACACGTCACGGGAGGTCAGGCCGGCGTCACTGTGCAGCCACTGAGCTCAGTACCTCGTGTTTTGTGCAAGTCAGGTTAAAGCACTGAGGTGGGAGATCTGGAATCTGGGATTCATGGATGGGCTGCAGGAAACGGGGGACCACCTGACATTTCATTGGAACAGGTTTTCTCAGCCTCGGCGCTATGGACATTTTTCCGGATCATTCCGAAGGGCTCTCCTGTACATTGCAGGGTGCTCAGCTCATCCCTGGCCTTTGCCCACTGGTTGCTAGGAGCACCACTCTGGTCATGATCATCAAAAACATCTCCAGAACTTGCCAAATGTCCCAAGGGACTGTAACCTTTCTTCTTACCCTTGAGAACCACTGGGATAAAGCTTAATGCGTGTGTGCAGCTTCTTCCCGGGAGGCTTACGCATTCCACCCTCTCCTTAACAGTGCGTGTGACCTCAAAAAGGGGGGGACCGAAAATAACAATGGAAGGACAGAGACCTCCAGCAGTAGTTGTGGAAAAACAAATGTACATCACGGCTAAGTGAAAGTGCAATCTGAAAACGGACTATGAAATACACGCACCCCTACACCTACCCGCTCGTTACTGTCAACTACTCGGAAGGAAGAAGCCTCCACAAACTGGATCGCGGAAGTATCTGCCCCAGACGGTGCGGCTCCTCAAATACTGTCTTCAGCAGACTTCCGGGTCCTCTACCCAATGTAGCTCTCAGCTCCCAGGGGTGTTGGCGCTAATGACGAGCAGAAAACAGACCCCAAGTCCGGAAGGGAAATCAACATCAGCTGTTTCTCAGAAAAGACGTCCAATGGTGGTATTGATTGCAAGATTGATCGGAGGGATGGCAGAGAAAGGAAGGGGGAGGAAAGAGGGAAGGAGGGAGTGGGGTTGGAAGTAGGAGGAGGGCAAGAGAGAGAGAGGGGAGAGAGAGAGAGAGGAGAGAGAGAGGGGAGAGAGAAGAGACACAGAGACAGGCAGACACACACAGAGAGAGACAGAGACAGAGACACACACTCACACACACACACACACACACACAGAGACAGAGACAGAGAGGAGAGAGGAGACAGAGACAGAGAAAGAGACACAGAGAGAGAGACACACACAGAGAGACAGAGAGAGAAGAGACACAGAGAGACAGACACAGAGACAGAGACAGAGACAGAGAGAGAAGAGACACAGAGAGACAGAGACAGAGACAGAGACAGAGGAGAGAGGAGACAGAGACAGAGAAAGAGACATAGAGAGACAGACACACACAGAGACAGAGAGAGAAGACAGAAACACACACACACACACACACACACACACACACACACACACACACACACACACACACACACGGCCGAGCCCTGCCTTGAAAGAGGTTCCCAAAGAGGGTGGGTCCTGGAGGGCCCCGGCTGGGAGTCTCCCGCCCCCTCCCGGGTCTGTCTGGAAAGCGGCCGCCAGCCGGAAGCCCCGCGCCTCGGGCTCCGCCGTCTCCTCTCGTTCCCACGTCCACGCTGGCTTTGTTCACCCCCTTCCCAAGTGACCACCACCCCAGAGCCTCCTCAAAGCTCCGGAGGGTCCCTTCCCCCAGTCTCCAAGCCCCCCCCCGCCCCGTCTCCTCCCCAGTCCCAGAGCGGGAGGACCCGGAGCTCAGACCCACAGAAGCAAACCGGGGCCGCGTCTCGTGTCCCGCGGCCCCTCGCGAGCCCGGAGAAGACGAGCAACTTTGTCCCCCACTTCTGAGCCGGCGAAAGCGTCCCGGTGAGTGGAGGCGGAAGGGGGCGCCGGCGCGGGGAGCCGCCCCTCCCCGGGGGTGGGCGTGGGCGGCCGCGGACCTCGGGGCGCGCCGGGAGGGTCCGGCCGGCCGCGCGCGCTGCCTGCTCCGGGCGGAGGCGGAGGAGGCCGGGCGGCCGGGCGGGGAGGCGGTGCGTGCCTCGCCTGCCAAGGAGCGGGCCGTGCGGCGGGGTGCGAGCCCCCGGGCCAGCCGCCGCGAGGCGCGGGAGCGCGGGCGCACGGGTGCACGGGGGGCGGCGCAGCGCGCCCCGCGCGGGAGCCCGCGGCCCCTGCTCGGCCGCTCTCCCTCCCGAGTCGGCCCGGCGCCTCCGGGGGCGAAGCAGGCAGGACCGTCCCCGCGGCTGTGGGTGCGCCGCCCCGGGAAGACCGCAAGTTGTGCGCGCGCCCCGGCCGCCGCCCGCCGGCCATGTGAGTAAGGCGCCCGCCGCCCCCGGGGCGTGGGCTGCGCCCCGTTCTCCCCGTGGCCCCGCGTCCCCGGGCGCCCGAGTCGGGCCGCTCCCGGGCTCCGGACTTCCCGAGCGGGGCTGCGCGCTCGGCAGTCCCCGCCCGCCGCGTCTGCCGCCCGCAGTGCCGCCTGCCGGTCCCGGCCCCCTCCCTTTGGGAGCCGCCTGGGAAAGGTCCCTCTCCCTCCTTTTGGACTGAGGGATCAAATGCGTCTTCAGGGGTGGCTTGGGGGGGGGGGTGAGGCCATGGCAGGGGCCGATGATGGGCTTGTCTTGGCCTCCCCCGCACCCCCCGGGCTCCTTACCCCAGCTGTGGGTGGCTGATGGCCCTGCTCCCCCCAGCCCTCCCAGCCTCTTGGCCCAGACAGACAACTTCAGCTGCTGACACCGAGGCTGGCACGGGTTAAGAAAAGGAAAAGTAGCCTGAGCTTCCCTGGAGTGACACGCTGGACTGTAAATGGGGCGGTGGGTGGAGAGCAACCCCGGGGGCCAAGCTGGGGGCAGGGGGGAAGGGAAGGGAGGAGGCGATTTGCTTGGACCCAGAAAGCTGGAGTGAAAAGTTCTGGGAATGGAGCTCGAGGGTGCACGGGCTCCGTGCTTCTGGGCTCATTTCTTTAAGCAAAGTGTGCGAAATGGTTCGGGAGCCCGTTCTGAACTGAGGGAGGGGTGGCAGTCAAACGCGGGTGGATCTATTTGAGAGGTTCTGGGTTGCGTGCAGAGCCCGGGAAGGTGCAGATTAGACGCTGACAGTCATTGAACGGGCCGGTCACTGGAGTCAGTGAATCAGAAGCGCAGATATGGAAATAAGTCATCACTACTCTAGGAGAGGGCCCTGAAGGCTGAAGTGGTTGGTGAATGCTAGGAACTGGGGGTGCCTCGTCGCCTCATGCAGTCCCTGTGTCTGGACAGTCTAACGTTTGTTGAATTTATGGTGCCCTACAATTGTGAAAATTATTCTAATTATTCTGTTTGGGCTCATGCAGGGAGTTTCAAACAGGACGTCTGGTCAGCCTACTGAATTTCGCCCGGTGAGACTAGGCTGACCACACATTCCCTTGTTTTCTGTCCCATTTAAAACCCTACAAAGGGACACAGAAACGTTAGTACAAACGCTGAGCATGAACTTGCAAACCAAGTAGACAAACAAAGGAATGGTTCATTTTACTGTAGTATTTGGGATCGTGTTTACTGCCAATACAAATGCCACACAGCTTTTCACGTGAGTACAGGAAATGAGTTCGCTGGCGACCACAAGTCGTGCATCTTTAAGGAAATGGCCGTGGGAGTGAATTTGGGAGCATTTCTAGGAGATAAGGACATGAAGAAGCTTGGCGAGAGTTCATCAGAACTGGAATTAGAGAGAAGTTTGTGGAGAAAATTAGTTCTTCCCTCTCTTGAAGTGTCGAGGCAGGTTTGAATGTTTATTAATGAAAAGTCGACCACCGGCCGAGTTGCTGTTATCACTTTGCTGTTACTAAAAACATTTGACTTTTACGATTTCTCATTGTTCTACCAGGGGCCAGCATCCTTACTCCAGAGGGTGGGAAGTGGACGCCCGGGAAGACTGAAGACCCATTCTGCTGTTCCCATTACAGCACCGGTGATTGATTACCTGCCGCCCCCGTCCCTGGTGGTGTCACACCGTCACTCGTGGTGTCACACCGTCACTCTCTCTTGTAGTCCCAGAACCGTATCCGGAGAAAGATGGCGTCCAGCCTGACTTGCACTGGGGTGATCTGGGCTCTGCTCTCGTTTCTTTGCGCTGCTACCTCCTGCGTGGGGTTCTTCATGCCGTACTGGCTCTGGGGGTCGCAGCTGGGCAAGCCTGTGTCCTTCGGCACGTTCCGGAGGTGCTCGTACCCTGTGCACGACGAGAGCCGGCAGATGATGGTGATGGTGGAGGAGTGTGGGCGCTACGCCTCCTTCCAGGGCATCCCCAGCACGGAGTGGAGGATCTGTACCATCGTGACCGGTCTGGGCTGCGGCCTCCTCCTCCTGGTGGCCCTCACTGCCCTCATGGGTTGCTGCGTGTCCGAGCTCATCTCCAGGACGGTGGGAAGAGTGGCGGGAGGAATTCAGTTTCTGGGAGGTAAGTGACTTGCTCCACTTGAGTTGTTTAGTGGAATCCCAGAGCAGCTTTGCAAACTGTGTTCCATTTGTCTACTGAGGTGATTGTCATTGACACTTGGAATGCTCTGGAGAAATAGGCAAGGAATAGCATTGGTGGTAGATGGCCAACGTCAAAGGTTTTTCCCGGAATCGCTTTACAACTTGAAGAGTCCTCAGCTTCTGTCCACCCGTAGGCGCATGTCTGTCGCGGCCTGCGGAGCACCGCCTAGGTGAAGCGGTAGCATCTGGCTTGTTTATAATGCAGGAGGGCGGGTAGCGTGCCTTCCCTCGCTCTGGCTCTGTAAGCTCAGCGCTGAGCAATTAGCTCATCTGGGTCATACTGGCCTCCTGAGGTCTTGAATGATGAGGGCTTTATAGAAAAGTAGGAAAGGTGGTGGATTCCACATTGCCATCGCAGCCTTTGATACTCCGTGGTGCGTGTAAAATTGACCCTCGCCCAATCTGAAACTATGTTTCTAAAGAAGTGATTACTGTTTTAAATGAGAGTTCAGTTTTACATCAACAGCTGTGAATTTCACTGTGCTCCAAAGATGTGCTAGAAAGATATCTTGCTAGGATTTAACTTCCTTGGATATTCCTGCTGCGAAAAAAAAAAAAAAAAAAAAAAGAATAGTAAACAATGTGTGCGTGTCCCAAATGGACTGGATAGTCTCAGCAACACCACGAAAGGCTTGATTTTTCTTTGGGTTTTCTCCAACAAATACTCCTTCGATATCTCTGGTCATATGGTTTTAATTGTACTTTATACATTTTCCACCTCTATGCCTTTCACCTCTATTTTTCAACCTGAAGGGCTGAACTTGTCTGATTCATAATCTGCCCTGGTGAAATATGACAACCTCCATAGATAACACAGGCTGAAGCGGGAGAGGAAGCCAGGACAATGTATAAAATGAATTTGTAACTTCATTACAAAGCAAAAGTCTGTTACCCTTCCATTTGGTGGTTTCTTTACAGTCTTTTGGGGAAAATCCAGAAGAACAAAAAAATAAAAATCAGTAGTTCTGAGACAGAGTCTACGTATTAGACAAACTCCAGCAGATTATTTCAGATTATTTAATATGAAACTTTCAGGTAATGTTTTAAACAAGAACATTCTCATGCTAAAGATGCAAGGGGCAACAGATTTTGTGTTTTGAAACGAGAGATAGGGTTGCTTGCAGCTGTTTACTTCCTTACCGGACGTGACTTTGTTCTCGTCTGTTTTTTCCTCTGTGATTGCACGTCTCAGTCTGCCCTAGGAGGCAAGCCAGAGGACGTCACCGTCCTTTCTGTATTTCTGTATTTCTCAGTGGCCAGCGTTGACCGGAAGCGCTGCATGCGACGCGCGTATTCGAACAGAAACACGGCGGAACGAGTAGGAAACGTAGAGCTTGCTGTTGAACGTCGCCATAGAAATCTAGAGTTTGAAAACTTGTTGATTCCACAGATTTTAAGAACAAAACTCATGCCAGGAGTATTTAAATTTTTCTTTTTCTTTAAGAATAAACTCGATTTGCTGTTTGTGTTTCACTTGGCTCAGGAAAAATGCTTAGGCAGTTGCTTTTTCTCCTCTTATGGTAAATATTACTTTCCTTCCCCCCACCCCCCTTCATTTTAGGGCAGGGACTGTTATTATTTCTGGCAGAACAGGGAAATGCTTACAAAGAGGAATCATTTTTTATTGATTGTCTTTAAACCTGTAATGAAGGAAGGCAACAGGAACTGAATCTGAGACCCATGAGATTGGTGCTTCCCTCTCTAACCTATGTATAGATTTTTTGGATTATATAGAGCTAAATGCTTTACTTTACAGAAAACTCAAGGAGGAAGACCATTGGGGAAGCTATAGACATATTTAAAAGGACTGCTTTTTCCTTTATATGTGCTTTTCGTGACCTCTGGCTTGGTACGAGTTGCTGAGATTAAACTAAGGATATAGTTTATTACAAGCAGTTGGTATTCTCTCCTTTCTCATATATAGTTTTCATATCTGGCAACAAATAATTCTAAATGTAATACCTAAGAGGGTTTTTCTAAGTCGAACCGCTTGAGGTCACAAGTAAGTAAATAACATCCCATTACCCAAGGTAATCGTCAATTTAGAATTAAAAAGTAACTTGAATTATGGAGAAGGTTTTGGGGACATCTGCCGTGAATCGTGAATCGCTGTCACTTAATGGTAGACCAGCTGACAGAAGCAAAGATAGGCTTCAAAACAAATTCTTTCTGTTTTTATTTCATAATTAATTGTTTGGGTTTTTATTCAGAAAAACTTACATGGTAAGTCATTTTACTTTTTGATATTTTTCATAAAATGGGTGGGCGTCATAAAGAGTGCAAAATACCAAGCCAGTGACTTCTGTGAGTTCTGTAGGTGGCAGCTTCAGATATGTCATCGGCATGCAGGGGACTCTGCGATAGGGCGGATTCACGTCCTAAAAATGATTTCCCCGGAAGGGTTATGTTTAGCTCACGCTCGGGCTGTTCCAAAAACAACAGGCCCCGGCAGCGGGCGGAGGACACAGGCCCGCCCCCGCCCCGGGCCTGCTGCGTGGAGAGGTGGCACATATGGTGGAGCCTCAGGCAGCCAAACCCCTGCAGGACTTTGGAACCAGTTAAAGGACAAGGTGTCAGCCTTCATTTGGAGTCGTCACACTATGGTTGGTTAGAGGTTAAAATGTCACCCGAGAGAACGACACAGAAAGGGACTGCTGCGCATGACAGTTGCTCCCTGCAGGACGGATTCTTCAAGGAATGGATGACATCTGCTTTCCTGATGGCAACTTGTTTGCAAACTTGAACTGCCGCCATCTCGGTCTCAGATCTTAAGGCGTTTTTTAAAAACTCAAAAGAGCCTGGGTTGAGTTGTACCCTCAGCTGAGTTGTTAAAAGGCACGCAGAACGCCTGTGAGGAAGAGAACGTTTACAGCAGTGTTCATAGGCGTGCGGTCCGGACACAGCACGGTGGGGACACAGGCTTTGCTGTGGCTTTCGCTGGGTGAACGTGAAATCACGCGCTTCCCAGTGCGGTTGGCGTGTTAAGTACTTCAGTAGAGTTTTTGGAAGTTACTAGCAAACTTTTTCATGTACGTGCTCATGAAATAGCTTTCTTGTGTGCTCTGCAAATGAAACATGAAAGAGTATTGTGAAGATGATGTATTAGGTGTAGCTGTCACCTGGGGCTTGCAGATGTCACCCCCTGAGTTTTTAGATTCCATCTTGGGAAACTGCTGGTGCTGAATGAGGAGGCAGCAAGGAGAATCCCAAATGCGTCCCTGGCCTGTGGGTTGTTTGAAGGTGAGTCACCTGTACGGTGAGGTGGGAGGAGGACGCCGTGCAGCCACAAATGACTGTCCTTCCGATTTAGACACTGTTGTATTCTGAGAAGACTCACCCATAGTGACAGTAATGCTGACAGAGGGTTCCGCTGAGCACCCCTTTCCTGCCACAGAAAGTGTCCTTGCCTTTCCTGGGTCCCCTCCCTATGGGGTCCCACCTGGGCCTGTCTCTCACCCCAGCAGGCTGAGAGCTGGACCTCCCTCCCCCCATTTCACTTCCAGGATGGCCTGTCACCGGATAGGCCACCTCCCATTCTCCTTCACATCCAAGTGACAGCCGAGGAACAGGATAGACGATCAGTGTTGGCATAGTGCTGGGCATAGTGGCATTTTGGTGGCAGTGTCTTGAGACAGGTTGCACTAATGTTAAGAAATCCAAGCATCTCTTGGGCCAGTTGGGGGAGTGGGCAGGGCCTCTTTATGCCTTGTGGGTGGCCGACTACTCTTGTTTCATTCACTCCCTCTAACCTACGAGGTAAGGTCCTGGACATCTAAGTCACACTTTAGCAGGCATCAGAATCTCTCATCATATGTTGTAAGATGCGATGTCAGGGGGCCCCTCCAGGGGTTTCTGATTTGGGAGGTTTGGTGGGGTGGGGGCACTGCTCATTTGCATTTCAAACAAGCTCTCAGCCGATGCTGGTTCTGGGACTGCTGGTTCTGGGACCGTGTCTCGAGAATCTTGTTCTAAACTAACCATTTTGTATTTTTAAAAATGTGACTTCCGGGAGGTGGTTGGCTTGCAGAGCTCAGAGAAAGTTTCGCTGTGGCGCCACCTGATACAGACCTCTCTGATGAGGTGAGAAGAGACCCACCTCCGCGGTTTGGTACGACGGTCTGAGCACATCCTTGCTCCATCTGGTTTTTGTCACAGAAAATTGTTCTCCTGGAGTTCTCTCTCGTACTCCGTTTACATATGATAATTATGTCATATACATTATGTGATATACGAGGGTGTCCGGAAAGTATCCAGCCACGTACTGTGAAAAAAATAGAGGCCTTTAGGCTGGATTTCTTCCCCAGACCGCCGTCGTATCACGTGCAAGCTCTCACTTCCCGTTGCCCTTTATCAGAAATCAGGTTTTGCAGATGGAGACCTAGAAGTAAGACCTTCGTACATCCTCTGTAGTTCCTGTGCCGTGGTCCTCGGGAAGGAATTGCTAACCGGAAGGCACAAAACCGCGGCAGACCGTGGGGTGGGCCAGGCCAGCCCGTGGCCCGGGTCCGGCTTCGGGAAGCAGCAGGTGAGGCCAGGAGGCCACTCGGGCACCGGCCTGTCTACGTTGCTGCTGCTAGCAGGAGGCCACTGACATCGGCTTTGACTGAGGAGGAGGTCCCCGGGTCTGAGACGTCTCTAGGGAAGATGTGGCACTTTTTGTTGAGTCACCGTGCTCTCTGGGACCACACCTCACATGTTTCATCACACTCACGAGTCCTCGTACAGTGACAACACAGAGGAGCAAGTTACACAGTGCAGCTGTGTGGACAGGGCTCACCAGCAAGGCAGAGGGAAGGGCAGGCCAATGCCGCCAGCCTAGCACCAAGGTCACGGCCACCATCCACGCGGCCCCGAGCCTGTTCACGGAAGGCGTGTCGATGCATTTGCTGCTCTTTTACAACATCTGCAAGGCCGACTTTTCTGTGGTTGTATCTACTTACGCTTTCAAAGTCACATTTTCACCAGCTCTATTTTCTTGCATACTTTTCCCCCCAGAAGAACATGTGTTTCAAGCCTGAACTTGGAAATTTTTCATTGTTTTCAAACTTTCCTAGGAAGCTTCCAAGTTCGCCATGTGAGTTCTGAAACTAGAATTCAGTATGACACTCTTTGAGCTCTCCGGCGGGCTCACAGTCGCCCAGACTTCGTTCCACGTGGGGAGTCCAGGGCCCTGCCCCGGAGGGTCTGCTTCAGCCGGTCCGGTGGGGTCCACAAGAGGCACTTGGAACAAGCTCCCCCGGGGGGTGGGGGGCTCGAGTCCCACACGGGCCACAGATCACATTTTGAGAAATGCCAGCTGGTTTAACTCACATCACAGCCTTCTGTGGGGCTGATGTGGGGGCGCAGACTTAGGTCAGCCGGTCAGCTCAGTGTGGACCATCAGCCTCTCCATCCCTAAGGGTGATTTGGGGGCGATGTGACAGCGGAATTAGCGTAGGAGCGGAGCACGTGGTGACTGCGTCCTCCTCCAGGGCGCAGTGCTGACCTGGGGTGCTGCCAGTGCCGGTCAGCCCTGTAGGCTGAGTGACCACATCCTTTCTGCGCTGTGCTCAGAGGAAGGCTCCTCCGACCCGGGACCCCAGCTGCGGATTGCAGAGCCGCCATCGCCCGGGGCCAAGGCGGGCATCCGCAGGCCGCGGTGCGCTGTGGGGCGTCGTGCTCAGTTAGGGTAGCCTCGAATCCCTGGATTCTTCTCTGGTGAGGGTACCCCGTTATTCCCTGCTGTGAGTTAGTGATCTTCCTGAGTTGCCAAGATTGTAATCTCTGAAGTCTAAAATGATACCGGTCTTTCTTAAAAATGGCAGAACAAGGAGTCATCCATTCCACTTGAGCCCATCACGTTAGAAACTAGAATTATTTAGATTGTTTTCTAAACAAACACAAGTTGTTTGTGTGTGTGTGTTTTGTCATGGCCCAAGTCTTCATTGACTTTATGTGGAGTACAGTCTTTCTAAGAGAGACATTTGGTTTTTAACTTCTTTCCCATTGTCACTGGCCGGGGGCCGTACTGATTAGCCAGCCTTGCTAACGCGTGGATTGCACATTGGGTGGCTCCCTTGTAAACACGTGTCGTTATGCACTAAGAAAGCCACCTGAGGAATGTGAATTCATCACTATTCCAGTGAAAACCGCTCCAACCTCACACTCCAGAGAGCTTCATTCTCGTATCACGAGGTGCCCAAAATCTGACTCCCCACAGAGTCGTCCTCGTTCACTGTTAGTGGTTGGCGAGAGGGTCTCGTTGTGTGTGTTGATTGTAATCCGAGACAACAACAGCATCAAGTTCACACGGTATATTCGTAGATGTCGTTGAAGTTCATCTTTTTGTTGTCGTAAGTATCGCCCTGACGTGTGTTCTGACGAACACTGCTTCCTGGGTGTATGACAGACATTAATAGGCAGAAACAGAGTAGTTTGGGGAACAAATAGTTTTAGGGAACACGTGGTAATGGAAGTTAATGCCTTTCAATACAGCAGAACTCACAGCCTTTCGTGTGTTGATGCTCTTACCACTGCCCCGGGGGGAGGGGGAGGGTAAATGGTGAGTGTGGCAGTCAGTGTTTTTCTAACTCATTTGGGCCCGGCGCCCCAAAGGGACCTGCGAGCTGTGAAACAGACTCAGTTCTCATTTTACCCCAGCGAGGGAGGTGATTTATTTAAGTAAGTAATTTATTTTTACAGCTGAGAACACTGAATTTTAGAGAGTGACACCCAAAGTTATTCCCTTAGTTATTGGTTGAGCTGTTAATATTATCACCATAATAAAGTGTTAATTGAAATTCAACCTTGAATTATCTGTAGAATTCCGAATTTGGGACCCTTATGGATGACAAGTCTCTTAATAGAGGTGAATACTTTTATTGTTTCTTGGGTCCTCAGTTTCTGCTTGTAGAACAATAGAACCACTTGTAGTCATGTGATATACCAACACTTTGCCAACTTGAAGAAGTCCATGTCAGGGTAACGTTAATAATGTCCCATGTGCTGGAGAGGCCATTGGAGGGGAGAATGCCAAAACATCTGACCGAAGCAAACCCTCTGTCTTCTAAAACTTACTTAGCAGAGGAATCTGCGTTTCCTTATTGCCTGCCGCCAGGCTTCCCAGTGTAAGCATTCCTTGTTAGCAGCCTCTGTGACACTCCTTTGTTAGGGGTAAGGGCCACGTCCACTCCGGAGGGTACTCTTCTTAAGTACCGAACCCGAGGACCCTGTGTCTCCCTAGAAGGGAAGAATGGTATTCTACGTCGTCCGTCATGATGACTAAAATATTGTCATAGAAACAGAGTTCTGCCTCAGTCACTCACAGCGAGTCTAGTAGTTCCCCAGGGACTTCTGGGAGCGGGGGGAGGGGGCCATTTCTGGAAGATCTGAGGGCGGATTCAGGGGTACCTGAGTTTGGCAACAGTCCAAGCTCCCCCCCCCCCCCCCCT
>PVJL010018264.1:0-16353 GCA_004026885.1 Lyroderma lyra
TGTGTGTGTGTGTGTGTGTGTGTGTGTGTGTGTGTGTGTGTGTGTGTGTGTGTGTGTGTGTGTGTGTGTTAAAAAAGCCCTGTCAACACTTCGGTCCCTGAAACTGGCTCAGTCTCATGTGAAATTTCTCATTGCATTCATTTAAAACCTGCTTTCCAGGCAGTCTGTGTTTTGGGGTTCCAACAATTTCCACAAAACTGTTCTCATTCTACCTTCCAAAGTCAGACCAGTCTACATTTGAATCCTGTTTCTGCCCCTTGCTAACTGTATAATCCTTGGGCAGCATTCTTTTCTCAACTGCAAATTTCCTCAGTCTTAGAAGGTTGCTGAAGGATTAACTAAGAAGGTGTGTAAAGCATTTTGCACGGTGTGTGACAAGCAGTGTGGAAAAACAATTGCCATAATAACAAACTATTAATGACAGTAGTTAATGTTAACCTTATTAATTTTAATATTAATTCTAATTTCAGTTTTTCAAATATTCAAAGTCTGCTTTGGTCCTATTAAACTCTTTCTTTTCCAGCTTAAAGGTCCTCAGTTCTTTTGACTTTTTCTCCTGGGACAAGGTTTAAACAGCAGCTGCATTAGCGGGTCATGAGTCCCATGGCCCTGGAGGAATTCAAGTAGAACATGGAGGGTCATTCAGCAGTGATGTTGTAGAGGGACTTAAAGTTCTGATTGAGGCTTAAGCTGGGAAACCCAAGGGATCCTTTACAACCCTAGGCCCTTCCAACCTTTCAATTTAAAAAACAAGGTCAGACAATAAAGTGTGCAATTAATGCTACTCCGTATCATCATAGTTATTGTCAAGGGTTTCAGTAGGAATACCTGTCTTCTCAATTCTAAATTAGTGGAGAGGGTTTGATTAATTCACAAAGCCTCAACAGCAGCATGCTTGATTCCAAGGACCATGAAGAAGTGCAAAGTGTTAGTTTTCTTGATGAAAATAATAGCAACACTTACGTGGTGATTATTTTGTAATTTCCGTGTGTTTCACATGCATTCATTTCTCAGTCCTCCTAAGACCTATGAGAAAAGTCCTGCTGTTATCCTCACTTGAGAGTGGGAAACTGAGGCTCAAGACATTAAGTGACATGGCAAAGGCCACAGGGCTGATGAGTGTGGTGACAGCAATCTGGCTACAGAGGCCCTTCTTTTTTTTTTTTTTTTTGTTATAAAAATTAACCCATTTATTATATAAGCTAGCAGTGTTTCAAATTGTGGAGCTTCTATTGGTCTTTCAATTCCTTCAGTCTTCTGATGGCAGACTTTACTGTGATGACAGAGGCGGTGTTGTAGGTCCCGGCACCGCCAGCTGCTGTTTTCATGCAGGATCCGCAGTACCGGGTCCCCACAGCTCCTCTCTTCATCTCCGTTCTGCCGCAGAAGGAGCAGGTGTACTTGGCGTGCTGGCTGATTTCCGTTTTCTTCACCATTTTCCTGAGGGTGGCACCATGACGGGTCCCTTATATACCGACGATTCCAACCTTCTTGGTGCGTTTAGCCACATCGCCGCAAACCAGGTCGGAATGCAGAGGGTACAGAGGCCCTTGTTGACCCCTAAACGGCACTGGCTCTCTGCTGAGGACGGGAACCACAGGCATCTCACTCTGAGTCATTGGACCATTATCCAGAAGACCTCTAGCCACTTAAACTCATTCTGTAGATGGAAAGGAGACTTTGAAATCACTTTGTTGAGCCCCTGTCTTATGGCTCAGGATGCTGAGCCCCTAGTGAGCCTGGGATTGCCCTAAGCTCGGGTCTTTGGTTCTCAGCACAGTATGCCGTTCTGAGCCCACCATGCTGTTCATCCCCATCACCTTTTTTTTTTTTTTGGTTGGTTCCCTGAGCGGGGATCAAACCCAAGGCCACGGCGATAAGCACGCCCCATCACTTCTTTTATGGGGGTTAGGATGTGCCCTGAGCTGGTACCAAGGCCCCTTTTCTGGCCTTGATGGATGCTGACAGAAAATACGTGGGCAGTATCCTCATCACAGACAGTGATGTTTCTGGGCCACAGTCAACAGGCCTGTCTGAGTCTTTGGACAGAAATAACCTCAGTGCCTGTTAGTCCAATAGAGGCCCCATTTACTGGACACCTTAACTCAAAAACAAGGCCCTTCCAGGCCATACCAAGAGCACTTTTTTCGCATCTACCCCACCTCCATCTGTTTGTGCTGAGATCAAACAAACAAGTTCTCCACTAGGGAAGTGTTAGGAGCAAACTGGGAATTTTGTATCGGAGTCAGGACTTGATTGAGAACAACTCCGGATGACTAATTATGACTTCAAGGGGGATTTGCTTCATGGCTCCAGTGTTGGGAGAAGGACTCTTTGCATGTAAACTGGGCCATCTCACAGCTCTGAGTCTAAAAATTTAATTAGCTCTATAGATAGTTAGATGCTACGGAAGCCAGTGCAGCATGTCAAATAGACAGTTTTAATAATTGCCAGGCTGGGAGCCGTCACGATCCACGTGCGTGGGTAGCAGACGTCTCAGGCTGTTGGGAGGCTGCGCTGAGCTGGGCTCTCCAGAATTGCCACCAGAAATCCCCTTAGAATAAGCTTGTCCAATCTGTGTCCCGTGGGCCACATGCGACCTAGGATGGCTTTGAATACAGCCCACACAAATTCATAAACTTTCTTAAAACATTATGAGGTATTTTTTTGAGATTTTTTTTTTTTTTTTTTTTTTTTTTTTTAGCTCATTAGCTATTGTTAGTGTTAGTGTATTGTATGTGTGGCCCCAAACGATTTTTCTTCTATTGTGGCCCAGGTGTGGACACCACTATCTTAGAATCTCACCAGGTTTTTCCTTTTGTTCCTTTGAACCCAGAAAACTCTTCAGTTTAGCTCTCAAGATTTTAAAAACATACTCAGATATAGAGATGAGTAATAAACCCATATACTCAATAATAAGCTTCAGCCATTGTTCACATAATTCCACTGTTGTTTCAGCTAACCTTCCCCACCAAACAATTTTATTTAACTGCTTGCTCATTTTTGCTTGAATATTTTAAATTGAATTTCAAGTAACATATTATTTCACCTATAAATACTTTATTTCTAACCATAAGAACTTTAATAAAAACATAACATGATACTGTTATCAAAACCTAACATGATTGAGAATTCCTTAACATCATCTAATAGCCTGCTAAGATATTATAATATATTTGGATTAAATTATTACCCAGTTGGCTCAATTCTTCCCAATTATCTCAAAAAAGGTCTTTTAAAATTTGGTTTGTTTGAATAGATTTCAAAGCTCAACACACTGCATTTCTTAAATCTCATTAATTGTCTTAACACTTCCCCGCCCTATTCCACCCTTTTTTTCATGCCATTTATTTGTTCGAAAACTTAGTCAATTGTTCTATTGAGTTTTCCTTGCTCTGGGTTTGGCTTTATGGTGTTACCATGTTCTTTCCCTCCTGTGTTTCCTATAAAATCAAGTCTAGAGACTTGATTGGAGTCAGGTTAAATTTTTTATTTTTATTTTTTTGCAAAAGTTCTTCAGAGTCAGTTCTGGGCTCTTGCTATTGTGTCACCCCCTGATGTCTAGTGGACTCAGTATTAGAGAAATTCAGATTGATCAGGGGCTTCAAGTAATATTGACCTCCTGTGTTTCCTGACCCTCATGAGCTGGGGTATCCATGTGAGGAGTCTTGCTTTGCATGGAAGGTAAGTTTAGAGCACCACCACCAACCCCAAATCTATTCAACTAGGAAATCAACTTTTTAAATTGTTTGATTATCTTCCTTTCTTTTCATTTCCTTCCCTTCCTCTCTTGTTGAGTTTAAATAGATGAGACAAGAGTATTTTCACAGAAAGTCTGAATATTTGAGTTTCTCATGTCTTAACCCACAGGTCAAGTTGTCATTTGTTGAGCATAATCATGTGCCTGCTCTGTGCAAAACATATTTTATGTATGACTTTGCTCGATTCCCACAATATCCTATGATCTAGGGTCGTCTCCCTAGCCCCATTTTGCAGATGGAGAGATTCGGACTCTTGAGTCCCCATTCTTAGCCAGCATGTCACAATATCTTCCTGTGCTGAGACCTCTGCTAGGTTTTGTTTGCCTGTGTTACAAGAATGTCCATTCTTGCTTATAAGGCCCAATCTGGAAGTCATTAGGGCTATGGAACCAACAAACCAGGCAGAGTACCAGTACTTAGGAAACATCTCATCATAAACACTTGCTGAATGAATAAACCAAGTTACTTAGTCTTTTTGAAACTTAATTTGTTTATTTTTTTAAAATGGAGATTAAAGAAGATCTTTGCAGGGTTCTTAAGAGTCATTGAGATGCTAGCTGGCACAAAGCAGGTGCTTAGTCACTGGAAATTATCATCATGTGAATAATCTAAAAAAGTAGACGGTCCCAATTATCCCACATTTAGCTTTGGGAGTACATTATCTGATTTAGGTAAAGTTTCACTATCCTAATTATGTTTTGTCTAGTCTAATACCACCGCATGCCTGATCTACGGAACACTAAGTCCTTTGAGATGATCTGTGAGTTTATGGTTCTGGCCAAAGAGCATAATAAATGTTCTGAGATAGCTTGCAATAAAGAAAGCTAATTAACTGAAAGTATCCCAACTATTTAATCATGGAACCCCTCTTCCAACTAATACTCATTGAAGTCCTGCAGAAATTATTTTCTATAGACCACCCTTGGGGAATGCTGGTGTAGGCAAATACTAAAGACAGTTTGCATCCCCTCATTTCTCCACTGAGGAATGCAATATACCCAGTTACAAGCAGGGTAGGCCCTAGGAAATACATAGCCCTGGTTCAAGTGTGCCACCCACAATCTACCAGGTAAGGGAGAGAGACAAGATGCGTGTTTCTAACAAAGGGTGAAGAAAGACGTGAGTGTTTCTCATGTAGGAATTGAGGCTAGGCCGCCCTAGAAGCTACCGCCTTCCTGGTAGGAAGCTTAATGTTCTAGGACTGTCTGGTTTTAATGATTTCCATTTATCTATTTGGAATTGACTTTTTCTCTGTTGGATGCCAAAGTTTCTGGCTGCCATCCATGAGATAGGAGCTGAAAAACATTTGCAAATATAATAAAGAAAAATGATGATCTACTCCTAATGAAGGCAGCTTCTGCAGAACTGCTGCTTTGCCAGTTTTTCCTGCTCTCTGTTAAGGATCTTATTGTTGACAATAATTCTCTGTTATGGAAAAAACGACGACAAAAGTTAAACAAGTGATAGTGATTTAATGTGAGGGAGCAGTCAGTAGGATACTTTCCTCATAATTTTTTGCCGTATCTAGGTAACATCTGTATTATTATTTACATGCTATTTTTCTTCAAATCCCCTCACCTTTTTTAACAAAAAAAATATATTTAAATGGAAGTTCATAGTACTTAATACGCAAAAAGCCAGTATCACTCGCCATAAAGAAGGAAATTTTAAAATTACACTAAAAATAAAAGTTTGTTAAATTTAAAACATTAAAAGATAAAAAGAGAACAATGAAAAGCAAATAACACATCTAACAAATTTTTTTAAATGGATACCTAGAAATCAAGTGATATTTATTACATGTTTTAGATAAATGTAAGTTTTCTATTTTTAAAAATTCCTAGTTGAAAAGGGCAAGAGAGGACAATTTAACACTAGCCATCAAGATGACAAATGCATGTGCTCCATGACCCTGTTATCCTCCTTCTAGGGGTTGATCATACAGTTGCACTTCCACCTGCCAAATCATGAGGGTACAAAGCTATTTATCACCACATTGTCTATATTACAAAGATAGAAAACAACGAAAAGATTTGAGACTTCCTAAATGTCTTGTGGGACAAACAAGGTTAAATACAATATGAGATACACCCACATAATGGAATACTATGCAGGCACAAGAAAAGAATGACACAGCTATTTATGTATCAACCTGAATCATCTCTAGGACACTTTTTTTAAAATGAAAAAAAGCAAGATATAGAGCAATGTGTATAATAAAGATAAAAATAAAACATATATATTTGCTCTTATATGCATAAAATAAATCTAGAAGGACAATACGGATAACATCCATTGCTTCTGGAGAGGGGACTTGTGTGACTGGGGAAAAAACGTTACAAGGATGCTTTGTCACTGTACACCTTCTTGTTTTGTAATTTTTTTTTTTTGAAGTAGCTAAGTTGTGATAGGTAGAATCAAATGACCTTGGAATCTGTGAAAATGTTAATAAGAAAGAATCAAGATTATAGATGGAATTAGGGTTACTAGTTAGTTTACCTTAAAATAAAGAGATTCTCTGGATTAGCTGAGTGGGCCTGATGTAATCACAAGGGTTCTAACAAATAAAAGAAGGAAACTATGTTTGTGGTTTGAAGATGGTAGAAGGAGGCCAAGAGCCAAGAAATGCAGGCAACCTCTAGAACAGTGTTTCCCAACCCTTTCCCACTTGTCTACCCCTTTTAATACTATTTTTATAAATTGTACCCCGTGTTTTTAAAACAGCTGTTTTTAATACTGACACTTTTGTTCAGGGTCTATCTTAATGTGAAATAGTGGAAATGAGGTAATAAGTTAGGAAAGAAAAATTACTGCACTAAAAGTACAAACCACAGATTTAATTTTATAATATTTGTAACAGTTAAATATTGATAATGATGATCAAGTATTTAACAAACTTTTATTATGAATAGTAATATTTGTGTTATCTGAAAAGTCTGTAATAATTGTTATGCAGATCACTAGCTGAAGCATTATTAATAAGATCATTGAGCTTGCTTTGATGCACTTAATTTATTGAAATCAGGCTCAAAAAATGCAAGATTGCAAGATACAGTCTTAAATCTGGACTTGTATTAAGCTTGTTGAGGTCCTTGTTTTTTAGGAAGGTGTACAAAAAAAAAGCTCTCTTCACTAGTTCAGTATTAGTAAATGGCAAGAGGTATTTGAGTGCCTTCTTTTTGAGCTGTTCGTATTCCCCACTGGCATCTACCCAGAAAATCATTAAGATGCTTTCCTTTAAAATCAGAATTTAAAGAAAAATTGGTTGAAAATTTGATTAACTGCTCTTTTTTATTGATTGATAGTTTAGCTTCTTTGAAGAATTCTTCATTGAAGGGATCTGCAAGCCAGTTATTTTCTTTTCTACATGGAGGGAAGTATTTATAAAAGAACACTTTAAGACCTTCTAAGTGATTTAAAAATATTCTCTTTCACGTTTTCAGATAGGTGCAAGTCATTCTCAAATAAGAAGTTGTGCAGAGTTTCAAAAACTTGAGGCTGACCTCTTTCAATATACACTTTCCAAAAGTCCACTTTTTAAATCATTGACTCAGTTTTGTCAGTTACTTTGAATATGATTGAGCTGCTTTGAAGTCCCAAGTTGAGTTTGTTTATTTCAGAAAAATACCTGATTAATATGTGAGACTTTGAAGCCAATCACTGTCCTGAAACTCTGGAGCAAGAGGAAAATGACAGTCTTCAAAAAATACCTGGACTTCATGTCTAAGTTCAAACATCCATGTAAGTCAGAGGTCCTCAACCTTCCTAATGCCATGACCCTTTAATACAGTTCCTCATGTTGTGGTGACCCCCATAAAATTATTTTCGTTGCTACTTCATAAATATAATGTTGCTACTGTTATGAATCGTAATGTAAATATCTGATGTGTGTTTTCCGATGGTCTTAGGTGACCCCTGTGAAAGGGTCGTTTGACCCCCAAAGGGGTCGCGACCCACAGGTTGAGAACCGCTGAAGTACTTTGCCACCAAATAGCCCCCTTAACCTTCGTGTGCAAAAGTAATGTGCTGTGAATGCTGTTCATTCTTTACACAGTGCTTTATACAATCTGGAGTTTTGTGGGTGTTAATAAAATTTACAACTTGTACAGCCTCATCAAGAGCATCTTTCAAATCACTAGGAAGAGGCTTGGATGCAAGACTGTCTATGAATGCAGCAGTGACTCCATGGTACATGGGAAGCTACTTCTGTAAATCAGTTGCGTAGGCCTATAAAGCAACCCAACATAGACTTGCCTCCCTCAGTGCATACACCACAACTATTTGACCAACTAATGTCCTTTTCAATGAAATAACCATTGATTGCATTAAAATACCTTTGCCTGCATTATGCTTTGTCAATGTAACAAAGCTACTGGTTTTCCTCAATTTCATTTCCTACCAAGTACCTCACGATGATGAGCAAAATAGAAAAATCAGCAACATCTACACTTTCATCATCCTGGAAGGAAAAGAATTTACTTTTTCTAATTCAATCTACTACTACAGCTTCAATATCGTCAGACATTTCCTAAATTTGTAGAGATGTTGTATTGTTTTAAAAAGAGGTAGTATTAATTTTGTGGACATATTCTTCCCCAAACATACAAAAACAGTATCCTTAATACAGGGAGAAAGTGAATCTTCAGCTGTGGTGTGGTTTTTACCACACTGAGCTGTGTGATAAGCAATATGGTATGAAGGCTCAACTGCATTCTCATTGTCTTTCTTTCCTGACAGTATATATGAGGTAACAGTGTGATGCTTTTCTAAGCACCAAAAATAATGTATTTCTTTTTTTATACATAGGGTGCTTGGTTTCTAAATGTTGTATGAGTAGAGAGGGTTTCATGCAACTGTTGGATAATATGTCCCCACACACAACACACAAAGGCTAAGGACAGTCATCATCCCCTACAAATGAAAACCCATATTTCATATACTCTTCAGAGCATTTCCCTTCCTTCTGGGTAGTATCTGAGGCATGTACCTTTTTACTGTCTCCAGGTGTGGATGTATTCGTAGCTGCAGATATGTGTTGAGAAGTACTTGGCGATGGGTTATAAGTGATAGCCCAGTTTTGGTTTTTTAACCATTCCTGTTTTCAACCACTCATCCATAATTGACATGTTTAAAAATCACTGATAATAACTGAAACTATGTTAAATATTAAGTTAAAAAACCACTTGAAAAGAATTATGATTAAAAACAATGCACTTACTTTTACTCAGTCAATAACTAAGCTGATCAAACAGTTAGACTCCAGATGTATTTATATGTTTGGGGAAGTTCTAGAAATATCACAAATGGATTGGTCTGAAACTGCATAATGATTGGTAGAAGAGCAGTTTGGGCGAAGGGTTCATAGCCATGCCCTCACCAATCGTCATTCACTAATGTGATCTAATTTTGAAATGTCTCCATTAATGATGATTCAAACTTAATATTTATTGTTCCATAACTAACGTTTTGCATTTTTTTACTTTACTTGTTTCTTTCACCATTACGGATTATTTTTTACGTACCCCTGATCGGCCCAGCATGCACCCCAGGGAGGACACCTACCACCACTTGAAAATGAATGCCCTAGAAGATGGAAAAAGCAAGCAAAGAGATTTTCCCTGAGACTCTAGAGGAATGCAGCCCCAACAGCACCATGATCTCAGCCTGTGTCTGACTTCTGATCTCCAGAATTGTAAGAGAATAAATTTATCTTAAAAGTATGTTTTAAGAAACCATCTGAAGGTACCATCAGAATCTGTTCTTCTTAAGAAGTTCCTTATCTGCTAAGCTACTGCCAGTTTGGAAAAAATACTTACGAGACTTTAAATTAAGTCTTTCCAGTGTTTCTTCCTAATGTATTTTCAAATGAGTTAATAACAAAGTCTTTCAAGCAATGGAAAAAAATCTCAACTCCCCAAATCCAAGTCTCTGCCCCATGGTGCCATATTTGCCCCCACTGCAACTCCTGTGTCTCAATTGCAGACTACTCACACACTTGCCTTGTAATACATAGGTGTTTGGATGAGCACAGAATAATCTGTACAGCCAGGATCATGCAGGCATAATATCCCAAAGAGAAAGTTCTCTATGAAAAAATGAAGTTCCTTATAACTTGAATGAACAAAAATTTTTCTAATAAAAACCCAATGAGCCTTTATTTGAAACCATGGTTTTTGTGTGACCATCTCTTCACACAGTCAAGAAAAAAGGTCAAGTATTTAATCGCCTGCTGGTGACATGATTGGCAATATTGTCAGCTTCATTAAGTACTTGTCTTAGATCTTCACACATATTCTGGAGGGTGACGATTTCCTTGTATATATTAGGGTGCATAGCTTTGGTGGAATAGCTTGAATATGGAGACAGGTATTATGTTACCAGTCAGTGTTTCAGCTCATCCATCGCCATCCCAGAGCCTTGCTTTTGGTCTATACACCATGAGTGGTCAGTGAGTCTTCTGTATAAGTTGGCTAAGGTTGGCACCTAAAATATCTTCATGGACTTCTGTACTCAGCTCATTGGTTGTCATAGTGACAACCATAAAAGAACACCAGAATTGAGAATATCACTGGGATTGCCAGTTTGCAGTGACTCATTTCACTTTGTTCTGCTGATAAAAGTGGCTGCTTCATATTTGCCACCATTTCTATAATTTATGTTACTGGACAGAGGTATCTTGTTAATCATTATGCTTATTTTGTGCTGATCATTATTTTTTTGCGGGGAGGGGTGTCAGGACTGACAATATGTCAATAAACAGCAGTTCCAGGCTTTGCAATTAAATATAATCACATGCATTTGGCTTGCATAGATTTTATACTTTTATTCCTGATACACCATGTTCTAGTCCTAACATTAATTTATTTTGATAGTTTTTATATGATACCCTACATACATTTTAAGCTAAAGACTGTCAGCTTCCAAAAGGAATGTTTTGATTTATTACTGAAAAGAAACACCAACCCTATAGGAATTTAGTGTTTGAGCATCTATTCTAGCAAATGGCTCTATTTTTCTCTTCATAGCACTTAAAAGTTTCTAATGTATTGTTTACTTATTTATTATGGTTATTTTTATGGTCTGTCACTCCTCATTCCCCCACTTAGGAATGTAAGCTCTACAAGGTGGGGCTTCTTGGTTTTCTTATATGTATCCCCAGCACATAAAACTGCCTAGCACAAAGCAGACACTCCACCAGTATTTATACAATGAAGAATTAATGAACCACCAGTACAGAGGTAGGATGGGTTACTGAACAAACCCTGTGACCAACAGCACAGAAATGACATCAAGGAACCAATTCTCTTTCTCTCTTGGCTCTGCCATCCTCAGTGAGAGCTGTGTCCCTGGCTGGTTTCCTTTGTGGTCACAAGATGGCTGCCAGAGACAGTTGGAATGATCTTATTCACATCTATGAGGAAAGAGAAAGCACTTGAGTGAATCAACTTGGGTCTTGTGCACGCAGTCAAGTGTGATGATATGCATGCAGAGAATGGATTTAAGTGAGTTGGTATCCACCCTTTCTCTGGCAGCCAAGTTGAAGAGTTAAAGTCAGCTTCTCCTGAGCATTTGGTGGACCATGTGGAGGCAGATGGCCACCTGAAGTTAGGAAGTAGGAGGTGAAGAATGGGTGATAGGTAGGACACCAATGTTGTCTATTGGAACTCTATTGATTTTCCAAATATCAATAGTTCAGAGAGCAAAGAGGAAGAATGAATCTTCCTCTCTTTCTTCCATCCCAATTGCCAGAAGTAACCTTACAGTAGCATTTTATTGAGCATCTATTAAGAGCAAAGCATTATTCAAGGACATAACACAAGAACTGCTGAGACATGGGAACTTGGTAGCTGAGATTGAAGAAATGGGAAAGAAAAATGATGTCAATTTTTTTCATCCTGGGTATTGGTGTAAAAAGGTGTCAGATTTTATTTCATGACAGGTTAAGTCTGAAGTGTATGCTAGGGGTGGGTATCCTATAATCAAGTTATTCAATCTTTAAACAAATAATTAGCGAGGTCCTACTATGTGCCAGGCACTGGTCTAGGCACTGGGATACAGCAATGAACAAATCCCACCTTCATAAAACTTACCTTTTGCTATTGGCAAAAGGTATATAATGAAGAGAACATGAATAAGATATGTAGTGTATCAGACAGTGATATGTGCTCTACAGAAAAATAAAACAGGAAAGAGGTTGTGTATATTGACTGAGGGAGGCTGCAGATCTCAGTAGAGTGACTAAGGAAGGGCTTCCTGAGAAGGTGACATTTGAATAAACTTTGGAGATGAGGGAACAAGCCCACAGATACTGAGGAAGGGGCTCAGTTTTTAAAATTTCCAATTCCAGATTCTTGCAGAATATCTAAGACAGTGGTTCTCAACCTTCCTAGTGCCGTGACCTTTTAATATAGTTCCTCACGTTGTGGTGACCCCCATAAAATTATTTTCATTGCTACTTCATAACTGTAATCTTGCTACTGTTATGAATCGTAATGTGAGTATCTGATATGTGTTTTCCGATGGTCTTAGGTGACCCCCTGTAAAAGAGTCGTTCGACCCCCAAAGGGGTCACGACCCTCCGGTTGAGAACCGCTGATCTAAGAGCTTATGTCCTGTATAACAAAGCAGAAATACATAATACAGATATGTAGGCTCCCACTGCATCCAGAGCAAGAAAGAGTGGATTGTCCTTCTAAAACCTGGATCCCACCAGAAGCCTGACCCTTGAAGGACTGAGGGTTGGGGGGTGGAAGGGGAGAATTCTTGAACAAAATCTTCCCTGAGTGCTTCATTAAACTTAAACTTTTAAGTAAACTTTTACAAGAGGGTGTTACTATGTTCTGCAAATTTGGTTCATAACTGGGTAAAAAAAACCTTCCCTACCAGCCCACAGTTTGGGTGGAGGAGAGGAGACAATGAAAATATAAAATGAAAAATATTAGAAGAGGTGTACACACACACATTTTGTGTGTGTGTGTGTGTGTGTGTGTGTGTGTGTAATATATATATATAATATATATATTAGGGGAAGGCTTCCTCCCTGACAAGTCACCAAGAGATGACATATGATCTGGGAGAGGAAGATGGGAGAATGTTCCAGGCTGAGGAAAGAACATTCTGGAGAGCAGGGAGGAGAGCAGTTGGGTTCTGGTGTTGAGGGGATGGAGAGAGCCATGGGGTCAAGGGCCTGCGTTCACATCTCTCTCCAGGGAGGAAGTAGAGTGTTCATGCTCTGGGAATCAGGAGCTCTGATAAACATTTCCATTTTGGACAACTTAATTGGACCCTTATCGGGTGAACACCTCTCCTAAGCAAAGCACATGCTTGGGACCTGCTGTTCTGTCAGAGGCTCAGGAAGGAGACCAGGACTGGAAAGGGTGATTGGGAAGTCAATGGTGTGGAGTAAATGCACCAGAGAAAACCATCATAAAGGGGAGGAGGGTGCAGGGTGAGAAAAGAAAGGGCAGGATTGGAGCAGACCCACACCAGATTTGAAGAAGAGCTGGTGCTCCTGAGAGGCCGAGCAGCTGAAGAGGCATGGGACAGGTTGGCCTCAGTTGGCCTGAGGAAGATGGCGGTGCCTCAGGGCATTGGATCCGAAGGGTAACTCCCTCCCTTGGCACTCTCCCCTCACAGTCCCCTCCACATCTATGGAACCTCGGTCTCTCCCTCTTAACCCACTCTGGAACTTTCCTTGGTGGGAGCTCTTCCTTGGCTTGGTTTTTGGGTTTTGATGTTTCCTGAGTTCTTTTGTGGCCCTCTTGTTTCACACTATAGCTACATTTTCTTCAGGTGACACCATCCAAGCCTCAGAGTTCCTCTAGGCTCTTCCTGCTTTGGAAAAGAGTGTGTGAAGGGAGAGGGGGAGGGAGGAAGAAAGGAAGCAGTGGGGAAAATATCCTGATAAGCACTGTCTCCTAAGATACTGTTCTGATAATATCAGTCTCACTGTACGATATTCAAGCTTTTTAGGGATTTGACCTTCCATTTCTTTTTTTTTTTCTTTTTATTGTTAGTTTTTTTGGGGGGTGACATTGATTAGTAGAAATTACATAGGTTCCAGGTGTACAATTCTACAATACATCATCTGTGTGTTGTGTTAAGTGTTCATCACCCAGAGTCAGTTCTCTTTCCATCACCTTATATTTGACCCTCACTCCCTCCTCTCCCACTCCCCTCCCCCATACCCTCAGATAACCACTAAACTATTGATTGTGTCAATGAGTTTTTCTTTCTTTGTTGCTTTTAGCTTTGTGTTCCATAAATGAGTGAAATCATATGGTTCTTGGTTTTTTTTCTTTCTGGCTTATTTCACTTTGCCTGATTGAACTTCCATTTCTAAAATTCAATGAAATATTGGCATCATAATAATGTTTATTAATCAGGGCTCAAAATAGCTAAAGTATTTAATTTCTTAACCTGCATTTTCTTGAAACTGAAAAGTGTGCAATTAAGTCCACTCCTTGAGTGCGGCCATGTCCTGATCCACTTGTTGACTCTCTCTTTAGGGTGAGTCCTGACCAGCACCACCCCCTTAGACCTCCTCCTGCAATAGGAGCCCCAGCCCTGGATCCTGTACTCTGTGCCTCTCTCACTGATAAAGAAGTCTTCAAAGCCAAGAGGTCAAACCTTCCCGTAGTCCATGTCCACCCCCTAAATCTCAGAATTCTCCACTCAAATGGCCCCTCATTTGTGGGCCAATTCTCTGGGAGACCACTGCCAAGCTCAGGCCTAAGTGTGGCCCAGGGGGGCTGCTTGTGGGGCATGCTGCTGGAGGTGAGCCCAGCCCTAGTGTCGTCCTGCTGCCACAGAGGCAACTCTGGGCATGCAGAACAAGTAGCAGGAGAAGGGCCTGGAGGGAGCCCTGCGCATACTCCATATTCCAGGGAAGAACTCCAAGGAGCTTGAGTTCTGCACTTGATCCTGCTGGCCTTACAGGGCATTACGTTATTACCAAATACATCCAATTTTACATTTTGTGGGTTTAGTAATTTAAAAATTCTTAGACATGCAGAATATGGGCCTCCATTTGTACTCTTGCCTCAGACCCTACGAATGTTAGGGGCCAGGTGCTAAAAGAGAAATGTCACTTTTTTTATTCTTAATTCTTTAAGAAACGTATTTATTTATTTATTGTTAGACTTATTGGGGTGACATTGGTTAGCAAGAATTACATAGGTTCCAGGTGTATATTCTACAGTGTATCATCAACTTGTTGTATAATAAGTTCACTACCCAGTGTGAGTTCTCTTTCCATCACCATGTATTTAGCTCCCCCTCCTTCTTCTCCTACCCCCTCCCCCTTTTCCCCTCCCCTCCCCACTTGTTCCCAAATAAACAGGAAACTATTGTGTCCATGGGTTTTTTGCTTGCTTGTTTGTTTTTTCTTTGTTGCTTTCAGTTTTATATTCTGCATATGAGTGAAGTCATACCGTTTTTGGTTTTTTCTGTCTGGCTTATTTCGCTTAGCGTGATATTCTCTAGAGAAATGTCACTTTTGCATTATCTATGTGTGGACACATTTTGAGAGAAGTGATAAAGAGGAGGTACAAATGCGGTCTGTGCAACCAAAGCACTCCCTCAGCCCATTCAGAGGCATTGGGAAGAATTTATGCTAGGCATACCATAGCTAACAAATACAGTTTCTGGCCCTTCCTCTACTCCACCCTTTCTCCTTCTGGGTACTCAGTAGTGTCAGATGTAAAATGGGCTGGCTTTACACCAGACCCAGAGGATATGCAAAGTAGTACACACATTCCTGACTTAAGAAAAATAATCTTATTAAAAGATTCTTTAATTTATTGGGAGATGCTAAAATGCATATAAACATATTCCTTGACATGAACATTACATTTTGCTTTTTGGTATGTGGGCAGCTCCCTGGCTGGGAATCGAACCCAGGCCGCAGCACTGACAGCGCCAGCGCCGAAGCCTTAAGCCACTACACCATCAGGGAACTCCCCACATTACATTTTATTGACCCACATATATATGTGTGTGTGTGGCAATGAAATATTATATATATATATAACATTTGGACAATTAATTTCACAAACTCATCCTAGAAAAAGTGCTACCTACCTCATTGCTAAATATCACTACAGTCACCTTCCAAGTACTCCCCTTGGGAAGCTATGTACTGACATCAGCAGCTAGTTCACCCTTCTAAGTAATTTTGGAACTCTTTCTGGAATGGCCATCAGAGCTGTCGTACCCAAAATCTGACAATTAAGTTTGCGAGCTTGCCACCACGCGCTTACGTTGGCAGTGCTGTACAAACAACTCAGTGAGGTGTCATAACCTTGGCAAGTTGTTTGTACAATGCTCCCAGCATAAGCGCACACTAGCAAGCTCGCAAACTTAATTGTCAGATTATGGGTACGACAGCTCTGATGGCCATTCCAGAAAGAGTTCCAAAATTGCTTTGAAGGGTGAACTAGGTGCTGGTGCAGGTGCACAGCTTCCCAAGGGGAGGACTTCAATGATGACTGTAGTGATATTCAGCAATGAGGTAGGTAGCACTTTTTTGGGGTGAGTTCTCAAAATTAATTGTCCAACCTCACACACACACACACACACACATACACACACA
>PVJL010018265.1:0-16337 GCA_004026885.1 Lyroderma lyra
GTGCTCCGTTTCCCTCTGCCATCTCCCCCTTGGGGACCAGCCTGCCCACAGGGAGCCCACACACTGCTGTGATTCTCCGTCCCTGCCCCTCACTGGCCCATAATCTCCCCTCACCTGGGGGGCATCTGCCTAATGCCATGGTTCTCTGGCAGACCCATTCAGCCCTCAAACTAAGTGACAATGTCCAGCAGAGTATCTATCAGTACTAAAGGTGATATTTGGCCTGTGTCTTCACTCTTGACTTTGACAAGACCACTCACATTCCTGAGTATATGTTGGAATGTTTACTTCCAGGTGACTATTTCCACAATTATCTAAGAGAGAATAGCCAGGTGCCATCGAACCCCAGGACCCTTCACTTCTTGCTTTCACATGAACTTCTGGACTGTTGCTCATAGCCAATCCATGGGAATAAACACTTCTTCCCTACGGACTCCGTGTCTATCCTAGAACTAGCCTCACTTCACCTGCTCCTACCACCTTTATCTAGAGTCAATGCAGTCTTTCAAAACAACCTACGTCTTTCTCCTGCTGCTTGATGTGTGTAACAGCACTGGCCAACGCCGGGACAGCAGAAACACTGCCTTTCCCAGCTGCCAATGCTGCTGCTGGTGCAGGCCTACTGCCCCAGGACCGGGTTTTTCTTTTTCTTGCTAACAATGCTCCCCCAACCCCCAAAAGATCCTTTATTCAAAAAAAGACTTTCAGTCATGGAAGTTAAAATTTTTGTTTTACAACTAATTTCTCAAATTGTTAGAAATGTTATTTATTAGGTCTCTCCTTGGAAGGACACAATGAAGAAAATGTTCATTCAGTCAAACTTTTACTTAGCATTGATTGGAATCTACTATGTACTGAGAATGGGACCAGAGATTAAGAAATAAACAAGACAACACCTGCCCTTTCAAAGTCCACCACTACCGTGGGCGAGACTGGCATGTCACAGTTGATGGCACAGGGTGTGAAGTGCTTTGGGACAGACAGTTACAGGATGCCAGCAGAGCACACTGTGGGGGTGCCTTGCTCACCTGGAGTACCCGGACAGACTGCCCGGAGTGGGTGACATCTAAACCGAGCTTAACAGATGAGCATGCATATGTGTAAAATGTATAACATTGCATCATCATTTAGTATCATCTTGAACTTGACGTCTGTTTTCCCTGCTGGCCTCTGAGCTCCACAAAGGCAGAAGCACATCTGCCTGTTTGTCACCTTGAGTCAAGTGCCTGAGTCATAGTCGGCACTCAATACACATCCATGGAGTAAATAGATGAATCAATCAATCAATCAACAGGATAAAATGAAATAGAAGATCAGAGGGTATGGAGAAGAGGGAGCAGGGAGAGAGAACTGGGGATAAGGAAGGGTGGTGGTATAATGGGAGGAGCTGTGGTATTTTTAGGACCAAGAAAGAGTGGAGGATGAGGAGGGAGTCCCAGGCATCAGAGGAATGCAGGACATCACCAATGTGTGTAGTGGGGCAGAGGGGGCAGAAGACATGATTAAATCTCCAAACCAAGTGCAATTGTTCTAAAGGGGCAGCTCGAAAATGAGCCTTTGACGACAGAGATCTCACCTTGTCCTCATCCAGCCTCTAGAGGAGGAGAGTTTGAAACATAATATGATGAGTGGGATTTCTCTGGTTTTGTACATGTTTGAAAAATTCCATTAAAATTTTTTAAAATGAAAGATATGCCTTTTGGGGGGAAAAAAACCTTTGTTTTCAAATAAGAAAAATTGAGTTTTTACAAACTGCATTAAGCTGTGCTATTATTCCAAATTATAGAAAATTAAATAATCTGGCCGAGACACCATTAAGGGAACAATGACCCAGTGGGAGAAGGGAGTCAACCTAGTGCGGTGTGGAAGCAACACGTGGAAGGAAATGAAACTATTTCACCCCACAATCTGAGACTCCCTATAAACCAGTTACAAAGTAAATTTCTACCAGAAGACAAATAAAGCAAAGAAAAAAAAAAGCATGGTAAATAGAAATACCAAAAAAAGATGCAAGAAAGATGTCCACATACCTCGGCATTCAAAGACATGTAAATGGATTTAAATCTTCTATTAAAAGAAGCAGCACTTGACACAGTGGACATTTTCACATCCTTAAAATGCTTTCTTATCTTGGCTCCCACACCCACCCTCTCCTTGTGTTCCTCCCACCTCACTAGCTGCTCCTTCTCTGGGTGCTTCTCCTCCTCCGGTTCTTAAATTATTTTAGTTCCCTCATGGTCGGCCCTCCCATGGCTTCCCTCTCATGTTTGCCCCCTCTAGTCCTTCCCCACCCCCACCCCCTATCCTGGCTTTAAGTGCCTCCAGAGTTACACCTCCTTGAACTTCAAGCATAATTGTCCAATGTCTTACCTGATATGTGTGCTTGGCTTTCTAATAATCCTATCAAAACTAACAGAAACAGAAGTCTTAAAGGTTTCATCCACCCACATTCTTGCCAAGTCTTGGCCACCCAGCAGGTGGCATCACTATGTTCTCAGTTGCTCAGGACAAGAGTCTTGTAGTCATTCTTAATATAGCTCTTTTTCTCCCATGGTCCTGGCCCATGCCTACTCCCTAATCCCATCTCCTGATTCCTCCTCTATTCACCTTACTCCAGGCACATTGACCTTCCTTTTCTATTTCTAGAACATACCAAGCTTGGCTGTACCTCGGACATTTGCACATCCTTCCCACCTCTGCTAAGAATGATGTTCTGCCTGACTGTACATGGCCCACTCCCTCACGTCACCAGACTCCTACTATTAATAAAATGCTTTCTCCTCAGAGTTCGTGTTTGACTCTCCTAAACGAGATAGAGCTTCCCTACCCCATGCCACCACTCTGTTCCTTCACCAACTTAATTTCTCTTAATAATACTTTTCGTTCCCTCAAAGGGTATGTCTTATGTATTTGTGAACTAGTTTTCCAGTCATCACTCCTGATTACAATGTAAGCTTCATGAAGGCAGGGACTTTGTCTTATTCACTACCAAATCCCCAGTCACTGGTACAATGCCTGATACTTAAAGGCAATGTTTTTCAGATGAATAAATTAATGCATAAAAGGACCTGTTAGGAGCTAGAGAAAGAGTCTAGGTGAGAAATAATGAGAGGATGGAGAAACGGGGAAAGATAAGAGAAATTAGGATGGCCAGGGAAGAATCACTGAATCCAAGTATCTGGCTTTGGTGACTGGGTGTTGGTTTAAGTCATTTTCCAAAACATAAAAGGTTTCTTGTAGGCAGTTGGGTTCATTCATTCATTCATTCATTCATTTATACATTCATCCAGTCCAACCACCTCTTCCGCATATAAGGTACCTGACAGCCAAGGAGATGAAAGGATATTTTAGATTCACATAGCACGTTGCTTAAATTTGAGAATTCATTTATTTAAATTATATCTTTGCTAAGGAATCCATTTGTGTGTGTGTGTGTGTGTGTGTGTGTGTGTGTGTGTGTTTGCCATTGCCCAAAATATTTAAGTAAGGTTACAAAGGATTCAGCATGTGAGTGACAGTTAAGAAAATACTCAGAGGTTCCCCAGTTCCTGGTTGTGGGCTTTCCTTGTTACTTTCCAAAGACTGGACCATTGTCATACCACTGGAGGTGAAGTTAAGCTCTTGACTTTGCTGCTGCTGCCTGAATGGCCTAGTGAGGCTGTAGGTGTGTTATGATGTGTATCTAAATAATCATGGCCCAGAACTTTGGAAAAGCAAAAGCCTCAGTAAATTACTGCTATTAATCCTTCTTCAGAAGGACGAGGGAAAGGATGCCATCTCATTGGAAAAGTGTGGGCTGTACCAGGTAGATTGTCAGAGATGCTGTGGCAAGCCCTACATAGAAGAGATCCTTAACAAGTGAAAAGTCTAACAATCCTTTATTATGCAGTTTGCAAAGTGTTTTCAAGTGTACTATGCATTAGAGCCTCACAGCTACACTTTGAAGCAAGTGCTTTTATTACTCCAAATTTATAGAAAAAGAAACCGAAGATCAGACATACTAAATTACTTCCCTAAATACCAATACTTTACGGAGCAGAATTCAAACCAATGTCTTCCGATTTCTAATTGTGGTTACTTTTTTCTAGGCCAGCAGGTTCCAAACATCAGAACTAAGCTGTCTAAAAGGAGTCACTTATGAAATGTGTTCAAAATACAGATTTCTGAGCTCTACCCCTAAAATACTCTGATTCAATAGGTTTTTGTAGTCCCCAATATTTATCTTCGTTAGCTCAGGCTGCTAACTAAATACCAGACTGGGTGGCTTTAAAGAATGACATTTATTTCTCACAGTTCTGGAGACTGAGAAGCCCAAGGTCAAGGTGCCAGGAAACTTGATTGCTGGTGAGGGCCTTTTCCTGGCTTATACGCAGGGCCTTTCCTCTGCGCATGTATGCGGAGAGAGAGAGATTGATCTTTGTCTTCCTCTTCTTATATGGGCACTAATCCCCTTGTAAGGCTCCCACCCTCACGACCTCATCTAAGTCTAATTATCTTCCAAGGCCCACCTCCAAATGCTAGCTCAATGAGGGTTAAAGAATTAACAGATGAATTCTGGGGGACACAAATATTCAGCTCATCGCACCAATCTATAAAATCTCCTTTGTGGTCAGGATGATAACTAAGCCCCTACTACACATGGTGAACTATGCTGGATATAAGAGCTATAACAAGAGACAAAATTGCAGGGAACAAATTTGACATCGTTTCTACCCTTATGATACTTATAGTCTCTAAGTGAGACACACATACTCAATAACCATAAAAATAAATGCATATTTTAAAATTATAAACAAAGGGAAGGTGATTAGAGAGTTAAAATACTTGATTTAGATAGGCAGCAGGAAAATTTCCTGTAAGAAAAAGACATTTACGAAGAAAGCCAATATGATGAGACGGTTTAGCTAGGTCAATGGGGAGGTATGAATTATTCAAGGAAGAGAGAAGAGGAGGTGTCCACAGCCTCAAGTAGAAAGAATGTCTTGTGTTGTAGAAATTGAAAGCAGGCCAATGTTGCTCAAGGCTGATGAGCAACAGGCAATTACAGTGAATGGAGGCCAAGTCATCCAGGGCCTCCAGAGTAAGCGATTCAGACATGTAAGTACAATGGCAAGTCAACTTCAGGTATAAAAATGTCAATCAAATTTGCATTTTCAAAAGATTTGGATGAACTAATTTTGGTCACCAGACAGGAGGGAGTTTGAAGGGATGGGTGGAAAAGGTGAAAAGGATTAAGAAGTCCAAATGGGTAGGTACAAAATAGTCACAGGGACATAAAGTACAATGTGGAGAATACGGTCACCAATGTGATATCTATGTATGGTGCCAGGGGGTGATGAACTTATGGAGGATCACTTTCTAATTCATCTAACCACTCTGCTGTATACTTGAAACTAATATAAAATGACAGTGAATACCCACTGTAATTGAAAAATAAAAGTATTTCAACACCAACAACAACAGATTTGGATAAAGAACAAGGAAGGGAGGAAGGATAAGAGGAAATTCAGGGAGGCACATTAGGTAGTTACAGCAGAAGTCCAGATGAGAGACAGTGGTGCTTTAGACGAGTGTGGTTAAAGTAGAGGTGGAAGGAAGTGGATGGATTTAAGAAGTATTTTGATGGGAGAATGAACACAGTTTGGGCAGGAATAACTGAGTGGGTTGAGCTGGCCCAATGTGGAAAAGCAGTTTATTCAGGGACATAGAAAGATTAGAGTTTAGCTTCTGGCATACTAATTTTGAGATGTCTGTTGGACATTCAGATGTGTCAGGCCTTGGGCAGAGATAAAATTCTTAGAGGTGGCATTCATTCATGGTCATAGATGTGGATGGGCTCACTTGGGAAAAGGATGCTTGGTAAGAACAGGAGAGCCATGAGAGACCCCTGAGGAATGAGACTACTGGAGGAGGCCAACAAGTGGCCACCCAGACTGGGGTGCCATTTCTTCTTGATCTACAAGAGGCTAAAGTAAACTGTGACAGCACTTGTCATCCTAGAGTCAAGTGTCTGTTCATCTAAATTGCCCAAAAGACTAGAAGTTCTTCAAGAGTGAAGGATGGGATCGTAGTTCATTTATCTTGAAAACACCAATATCTAGCACACTGTATTCCTAAAATAAACTGTGTAAGCTGCTAAGAGCTTTACAGTCGTTATATCATTTAATGCTGCAAAATGATATTATCCTCATTTTACAGAAAAGGAATCTTGAACCAGAGAAGTTAAAGTATTTGACCAAGGCCACAGCTAGTAAATTGCAAGGTCACATTTAGAATCAACGTGTATCAGACTGACAAACACAGCCTTCAACATCTAGTGGAATAGAAATTTTTGATGATACCCTATGATAAGTGTCTTTTGATGTGTTATGTTGTATAGAAAATTTGCTTTTGATTGTATCCATTTTATCAGTCATTATGTTATGACTTACACATTGTGTTCTATTCAAGTAATCTTTCTCTATTCTGATGTCATAAAGATATCCTTTTATATTGTCCCCAAGAAGTTTTACACTTTTATCTTTAATTTATTTTTAATTTATATCTGGAATTTATTTTTATAAATGAGGTAAAACAAGAAAGTAGTTTCATTAATTTTTACATGTATTAACAGTGAAGTTATGCCAGACCCATTGTTAAAGTTTCTTTTTAAAGAATTCACTTCCTCTACTGATTTATAATGGCACATCTGACTTTCAACAACTGCATGTTAAGAGCCTACTATATGCCAGGGACTGTTCAAATCACTGGAGAAAATGTTAAAACCCAGAAGGCGAGTTAAATCTAGACACAGTTGAGGAAATTTGAAAAATTTTAGTATATCAGAACAATTATAAGCATTTTGCAAAATATCTTAGATCCACTTTTTTAAAACTACATGGTTAATAAATAAATAAACATGCATTCTCATTTTTTTTTGTTGTTTTTTTGGGGGGGTATTTTTTGGTTTTTTAGTGTTTTTTTTTTGTTCATTCTCATTTTTTAAGCTTAGTTTAGGCAGTTTCAATTCTAGAAAGTCTTTTCAGAGCTCCCCAAGCTAGATTGAGTCTTGTATTATTGTTGTTTGTGTGTATTTTTCTTTTTGGTGGCCTTTTAGCATCTTACAAAGTTTATACTATCTACTATAATATTGATCACATTATGTCATTGGCTGTTTACATATTTTTCCCAACAACAAAAAAAAGATCTTTTTTTTTTGGTTGGTTCCCTGAGCGGGGATTGAACCCAGGCCCCAGCGGTGAGAACACAGAAACCTAGCTACTACACCACCAGGGAACCTCCCCCACCCAACCAAAATATCTTGAGAGCAGCATCCCTGCCTTATTGATTTCAGATCCTTGGGCAAGGACTTTGGTTCTAGCCTATATTTGTTGAATAAACAGATTGGCATGTAACACTTGGTTAATACCCGCTTAACTTGTGGGGTGTAAAGTACTTCACCAGGAAGAAAGCCATCTTGCTATTTGCCAATCGGAATCCAGTGGATGATGTAAAGAGAAAGCTTAAATCTTTCCCCACAAAGTTCCTTTTGTAAGGATATGCTTCAGTGAAACTAGGGAGATAAAAAGACATGAAATCCAGGTAACAAAGGATTCCACCCAGGAGATCAACAAGGAGAATTCCCAGGATGGCAGCTCTGCAGTTGGCCTAGAGAGAGCCAGCCTGGTCTGGGACAGGACAGAAGTCCTCGAGTAACGTCTCCTTGTTGAGACATGAAGAGAAGGTCTGAGATAAATAAAGTATCTAATATGAGAATGTTTGAAAGCAGTAATCAAAGGATAGATAGATGGAAATCTGATGGAGAGTTGGAAAAAAATTAAACAACTATATTTACACAGTTCTTATTATGCAAATTTTTATTTCAATTTAACTAAAACTATGGGGAACACTGAGGATGCAAGAGTGGTTGGTATAAGAATGCTAAATGCTTGACTCATACTAGAAAGACACTAGAAAGGTGATATCTAAATTTGATATAACAGAAAATAGTAAAATAAGCATATTGCTTAGAAATATGAAGGTAACTATCGGGTAAGACAGTTGAAATGAAGTTGCCCTTGGATGTAAAGCCAAGGGATGGAGAAGGGCTGGATGTGGTTCATTAGAAGCCTCCTGGTACTCTCATATTCTCCCTCTCTCTCTCTCTGATTGTGTGTATGTATAGTTTGATGAAAAAAAAATTAAGTTAAATAAACCACTAACCACTAATTTATAAGGAAAAGAGTTTTCAGTGAATCAACTTCGCATCTAGTTACATGGAAGCAGACACACAGAGAGCTTGCTCATTTGGAGAGCTGGTTCAGCCTGAAGGGTTCTTTTGGTTCAGGGAAGCTGTTTTTCTGACACCTTGCTCCCTGTTCAGAAGTAGAAAGAATGTCATGACCACTTTGGGCTAATGACAGTGTCCACTGTGAATGAGTATCTGAGGCAATGATGTCTAAACTTGATAACAGCTCTTCAAAGTAGGTATTATTATCTCCATTTGACAGATGAAGAAACAGATTCAGAGACATCGCCTTGCCTAAGGTCAAGGTGGAGCAGGAACTTGAACTCAGATCTGCTGACTCCAGAACACGAGCAAATTTGAATAGCACACTGTCTCTGAAGTCCCATCGAAATGGGTTTTCTGCACTGCTGTCCACCCCATCTTATCTGCCTACCACCCTTTCTACTCATATCTCCTCACATCTAAGCAAGGCCAGTTCCAGCCCCACCTCTGATCCAGTTCTGCCTGGCCCCCCCATTCTCCCCAGGTGATTCACAGTGGACACTTTGATATATATCCTTCCTCTTATCTTCTTTATCAATACAAATAGATATCTTTTAAAAGTAAATGATATCATATGACACATATTATCATATTTCTTGTTGCTCTTCTCATATCCCTTATTCTCCATACTAGTTCAGCTTGGTCCAGAGCATTCAGTTTTTACACACCATCTACACTATTCACAGTACAGATGTCCCTAATTCAGCCAATCTCCGTTGTAGTTCTATGAGGTCATTTATCACCATTTTATCATTTTAATCCTTATATTTGGCAGAAATATTATCCTGGCTTGTAAAGACAAAGAACAGAGCCTGAGGCAGTTAATTCTTTGGCACCAGCCAATAACCCTGCAAGAGAGGCTTGACAGGCAATACCCACTCTCCAGAAATGACACCCAAGACTCCAAAAAGTGCCTCTTACTGGGCATTCCCCTTGGCCATGGTGATATCCAAGGGATACAAAGGCCTGGCCCCTTTGCCTCAACGTGGACCACCGTGAAGAGTCCTCTCAATTGCAAGCTCACTGAGGGTTCATATGCAACCACACGGTTCAGCTTCTCCTGTGCCCAGTCCTGCGGTCCTCATTTCCTCACAGGACTCTTTCCTGAGGGTACTTCTCTATCAAACTTCTGCACACACTCTCAAGCTCAGTGTGTCCCCAGGGAATTTAGACTCTGATACTGCTGTTTTGGATTTCAGATGCATTTATTCTTTAAATAGTTCTCCCTAAACTCTCTCTTTATCCTTGTCCATAGCACTTGCCAATATCTGATATATTGCATATTTGTTTATTCATTATTTTTCTTTCTTTGTGCCCAGGGCACATGCTCCATGCAAATAGAGACTTTGTTGTGTTCCCTGTAGTTAGTATATGCAGCATCTAAAATAATGTCTGGCACTATTTAACAGTAAAGAATTTCTAAATTAATTGAATAAATGAATCCTTTGAGAATTGTGGAGGCAGCAGGGAGAAGTGGACAAGATCACACTCTCTGGTAGCAGATAGACTGTTCTAATTCAATGCTGTTACAACTTTGGGCAAGATTCTTAACCTTGGTTTCCTCATCTATAAAAGAGGCAAGTAGTACCTACCTCTCAAGGCTTTTGAGATAACCAAGTGAGATAATGCAGACAAAACCCTTGGAATACTGCCTACATTAAAGTTACACCTCAAACCTGTTAGATGATAATTGTAATTCTGAACAGACCTCTCCAAAAAGGTAATTATAAAAAATCACAAATCTAAATTATCTTTCTAAACCATTGGATTAAAATGCTGGGGGAAAACTAAATTAGGCAGTAATTATCTCTCCAACCTGCTGCAGGAATATTTTCTCTGATTACAATGTACATTTCATGAGCTGATTCTGCAATATTCAGTCCAGGACACAAAAAGCCCCCTGGACAAATTACTGCCTTGTACATACTAGGCGAAGAGCCCTTCATCTAAGCAGCTGGAGCTCTCAGAGCATATTATCGTCATTTGTAGTAGCATGCAATGGTAGTTATAATTCGGGAAACCTGGGAGGTTGGATAACTGGCTTTAAAGATCGGTAATGCAGAAGTAAAAATATAGAAAGAAGGGTTAGTTTTTGTCAGTCCATTTGCTGGCCATGCCACCTTGAACAGGGGACCTATCCATCCATCCATCCAATATTTACTGAGCACTTAACTATATGACAGCCACTGTGCTAGACCCTGAAGATAGGAATGAGCAATTTCAGCTCTCAAGGAGCACACTTTCTAGTGCAAAAGAGAGAAAGCAACAATTTCATATCCAAGTAGTATTAATAGTAAGTATTGGAGTTCAGTCGAACTTGCTATAGGACTTAGTCCTGTGTTGGGACCAGTGAAACTTGCTGGAGAAGTTGATAGTAAATCAGTCAGGTGGAAAGAACAGGAATGAAATCTCAGTCAGAGGGAGTGACACATGAAGAGGGATGGAGTCTACAGATGGGGCACATTAGTGAGCTCTGACTAGCTGAGTAAGACAGATATAGAATGCAGGTTAGGAAGTAAGGAGTCGTGGGTCCAGAAAGGAGAGCTGAGTTGAACACAGAAAGAGTCATGATAACCTGAGCCATTTTGAATTTATCTGAATGACAATGGGTCATTGAATGGTTTAAAGGAGAACAGGGCCACTGTCAAACTGGTGTTTGTAAAGACCTTGCTGTCAGCATCGGATGTGTGGTCTGGAAGGGAGGGGAGCTAGAGCTGGATAAGGTAGGAGTGAGGCTGGTGAGACAGGAGGCAGAAATAGCATCCAGGCTAGCACATTAGCCCAGGAGGGCTGACCAGGGCGTGAGCTAACGCTAGAACAGTGGCTTGGAGAAGAGGGCTCCCTATGGAAAAAACTACACAAAAAATAACTTGTAGAAAATAGAAGAATACATCTTTATGGCCTTAGGATAGGGAACCAGGTTTTCCCACCTAAAACCACCTAAATCATAAAGTAAATAACAAAAATATTTTCAAATATTTCAAAATTTATAAGTTACATATACAAAGAAGTCTAAGAAAATTGCAAGAAACTAGAGAGGGAGGTAATTTTTGCCATGCATATGACCAACAAATGATGTCTATTTAGTCCAAATAGAAAGGCATCCTAAATCAACCAGAAAAGGCAAATAATGTAAAAGTAGGAGGGGCAAAAGCATAAACAAGGGATTCCCAGAGAGGAATAGGCTGCTGCCCTCTACAAAGAGGAAAATATCCTCAAGCTCACTAATCACCAAGGAAATAACACAAAGCTGAAAGCAATGAAGAAACAAAAACTCACGGACACAATCAATAGTTTAGTGGTTACCTGAGGGTATGGGGCGAGGGGGTGGGAGAGAAGGGACAGGGTCTCAAATACAAGGTGACGGAAAGAGAACTGTCTCTGGGTGATGAACACATAACATAGATGATGTATTATAGAATTGTACACCTGGAACCTATGTAATATTTACTAACCAATGTCATCCCAACACATTTAACAATAAAAACAAACAAATAAATTAAAAAAACACACAACGACATGCCATCTCCCTCTCATCTGATCGGTGGACATTTGCAAAGTCTGACAATACCCCGTCAGAGCTGGAGAAGCGGCTGGCAGACGTGTCTGACCCAAGGCTGGCCAAGCGGCAACGGATAATACAACTTCGAAGGGAAATTTGGTAATAGCTCTAAACTTGGAGTTGCAAATGCCTTTTGAATCTGCAGTTGCACTTCTAGGGATGCATGCCAGAGAAACTCTCACATGTGCTCACGAAACTATGTAAAAAGATTTTAATAGCAGCACTGTTTATAACAACAACAAAAAAAGGTAATGGCCTACAGGTCCGCAAAAGGGGAAGCATGTTTAAATCGTGGGATGTTTGTACAACGGGATGCTATTAAGATGGATGAAGTAAATCAACACACACCACTGTACAAAAAACTATAAACCAACTGTGGAAGAGCATCCCAGTTCAGATTCCCAGGAAAAACAGGCTCCAATGCTCTGAGCTTTGCACACAGGAATTTTATTGGAAAACGCTCTCTGGACCAACCCCTGTGAGGGGTGAGGAGGGCAGAGCGGGTTGGACCTAGGAAATCCGAAAAGAGGCCTTAACAGTCCCATGAGCATCTCTGATCGTTTGCAGTGTCCCTTTCAATCTCCCAGGTGTCAAGCCCCGCTTCCAGAGCCCTGGGGAGCCGAGGGGGAGACGCGAGGAGTCTTAACGCTGCCCTGCAGAGGGAGCGGGAAGCTCTCAGGGAAACTGCTTCTCAGTCAGACCTTCTTCCAATCTTCATCTTCTTTTGCCCCCGTTTCCACCCCCATTCCAGATGTGCTTGGTGCTGTAAATGCCTCAGCCTTGGGGGGTGGAAGAGGCCCGACACAGTAAATCGGGTTACTTCTTGCCTCCCCCCCATGGGGTCTTGCCTCCCCGCCATGGGGGACTTCTCCCCTCCTTTGCCGGGTCTGTGAAGTCAGGCCTCTCCTACTGTCACATCTGTCAGTACAAGCCAGCCACCAGCACCTCCGTGCCTCGCTGAGGTTGCTGGTGGGGATGGCGCTTAGCCCTGTGTGTTCAATGCTCCATCTTTAACGCAGAGTCCATCATACTTTCCCATATGCCTTAAACTCCCTTCGGTGATTTTTATAATTGGGAAAACAGTGGACATGGTGGCATTTTGGATGCTGATTTGGAAGAACTTAGAAACTGCACACGGATGTGAGAGCGAGGCAGGGGGAGTCCGGCGTGACTCAGAGGGATGGGGGCGGGGTGCCATTGGCAGAGATGGGGACTCAGAGACCAGAAGCAGGCCCGGTGGTGGCCAGCCAGAGTTTCAGTTGTGCTGTTCTTTGGGAATGGATTTGTCTTCGAGCTGTGACCATAGGGCACGTGGGGAAAGACTGGCCTTCCAAATCACCAAGGCCTGAGCCGGTGCCCCAGGCACCCCAACCTTGGAAGTCGGCGCCCCTTGGCAGCCTGCTGATCCTGCTGCCCACACAGCCTTTCCCTCTATTTTAGGACCAGTTCTGACTTCACTGGGGGCAGGGTGAGATGTGAGACCCCTTCGGCTCTGGAGCGTTAAAACATCCAGTAAGTCCTAATAACCACCCAGTGGGTAAAGGCCCCGCCTGAAACCCCACTTGGAGCACTTGCCTACTCAGACGTAGTTTTAAATCTGGATCTTGTTGGACTTGCCACCAGGGCCTGAAACCTAAGCCAGAACCCAAACCTTTAGCTGGATTTCAGTTCCCTGCGGCCGAGCCTCTGTCACACGCCCTTTGATGTTTCCGGAGACACTCCCCCCTTCCCCCAACCCATGCAGATCCAAGGGGCTGCTTTACCCAGGCCAGCTCACCACCAAAAGAGGGAAAGGAGCCAGCACGTCTCCATCCCTGGAGGCTTGAGGTGATGACTCAGGAGTAAGACAAAGACATGGTCGCCTGCGATGGTTGCTCCAGACCTACCCTCAGCTGCATCTCAATCCCTAGGTTAAGTCCAGACCTGGTCTGTCTTTGTGGAGCTTTCTGGGGCACTTAAAAGCTTGATGATTTCTTGTCAGTGTCAACAGACAATTTTTCCTGATTTTGGGAAGGCCCCATCTGGAACTTGCTGAGCTGGTTTGGCAGTACGAATTTAGAGAGGCTGGATCTGAGCCATAATAATGGGGCTACATTGTCTGTGATCAGATCTTACTTGGTCTCTACTAGTAATTAATAAAGTGCTTTTAGAATGTTAAAGACAGTGAGGGGCCATGGAGTCCTAGGGTCAGATGGAAGAAACAGAGAAGACCTCTAAGGAAGACACCTTCCTGGTTCTTGTGTTTGTTTGTTTGTTTTTGTTTGTTTGTTTGTTTGTTTTGAGTATGTGGGTATTTCCCTGGCCGGGAACTGAACCCAGGCAGCAGTGTTGACAGGTTGACAGTGCCAGCATCAAAGCCTTAAGCCACTACACCACCAGGGAACTCCCAATTGTTATTGAGGTATTAATACCAGGACCACCCAGGCTTAAAGGCTCCACCACCTCTCACTAGGTGTGTGACCTTGAGCAATCACTCTGCATCTCACTTTCTTCATATGTCACCGAGTCACTCATAGAGCTTAATTCATAAGGTTATTGCAAGGATACAGGCATTATTACATGCAAAATACTCAGCAGTGTCTGAAATGCAGCAGGCACTAGTAAATGGTAGCTATTACATTATTGCTTTTATCACTCTTACTGTTATTAGCGATGCTGTTAGTCTTGTTATTTAAACACTGCGTCAGTACAGTTTCCATGTGGGAAACAGAACCACTGTAGGGGATTTAGCACAGGAAATCAGGTGCTTACAAGACCAGTGGAAAGGGGTGAAGGTGTGAGCTCCCGTCAAGGGTGATTTCTTGCTGACCAATCGAGGTTGCTAGGACTTCTGAGGCCACCACTAGAGCCCGCTGCCACTTCTGTGTACCCTGGAGGTAAAGGCCCCTGTGAGAGCTGTGATGCCTCAGTGTGCCTCCTCCCCCCAGTCAGGTCTGCTTCCTCTGCTTTTTCTTTTTTTGAGACAAAATTCACATAAAATTCTCCACTTAAAGTCGGGGTTTTAGTATATTCAGTGGTTCTTAGTATGTACAGAAGGCTGTGCAACCATCATCATCATCGCTAAGTCTAGAATATGTTCATCACTCCAAAAAGAACCCCTGACCCATTAACAGTCTCTCCCCATTCCTTCCCGCCACCAGCCCCTGGCCACCACTAATCTACTTTCTGACGCCACGATTTGCCTCTTCTGGACACTTCATATAAATGGAGTCGTATAGTATGTGGTCCTTTGTGACTGGCCTCTCCCCCTGAACATGTTCTCGGGGCTCTTTCATGCTGTGGCATGTCCCAGTGCCTCTCGCCTTCCCGTGGGTGAGTATTATTCCATCGTAAGGATGGATCGCGCCTTGTTTATCCATTTTTCAGTTGATGGCCAACTGGCTGTTTTTACTTTTCGGCTATTATCTGTTTTATATGCTGCGTTTTTATGCAAGCTTTCCGAGAGAGACTTCTAAGCTAAATAAAGCCTGAACCAGACTGGCTCGGTGGAACTCCTGGATTTGAAGATTTGAAAAGGGGGGTGTTGATTGCCGCACCTCTTTTCTGAGGATCATGGATACACCGCACTCTGAAATGGCATGTGATACAACCACCTGGATGGCTCTTGAGCTTATCACGCTAAGCAAAACAAGTCACAGAGGAAAAGTTGAGAACCATATAATCTCACTCATCTGTGGGATGTAAACCTGAAAGCAATAAACAAACAGGACAAGCAAATAAGCAAAACTTCATAGACACGGGCAACAGTTTAGTGGTTACTAGTGGGTAAGGGGGGAGGGGGATGAGGTAGAAGAGGGTAAAAGGGGTCAAATATATGGTGACAGGAGATGATAGACTTTGGGTGGTGAACACACAATGCAACACATGGATGATGTATTACAGAATTATATACTTGAAACTCAAATAATTGTATTAATGTCACCCAATACATTTAATTAAAAATAACAATAAATAAATAAAATAAAATGTGACACCCTTAAGGATCTGACCCCATTTTCACATCTCAGGAGGTGGCCCCCGAGTGTAGCCACACACGATGCACACCCGCCTCATGGAAACCTTCCCTGCCCCCCATGTGGGCACCGTCTTCTCTGCTCCCTGTGCCACTGCTGCCCCAGAACCTTCTGCTCAGAGCACCTTTTCTCCCTTCTCTGACTGTCCGACGCCTGCTGTCCATGTTACAGAGCGACCTTGTGACTAGATTTCCGGGCTCCTGCCGCCTGGCCCTGCCTCTGCCCCACCCGGGCAGGAACTGCCCCTACGGGGAGCAGGGCTGTGGGTGTGGGTCAGGAGGAAGGGCTCTTAAAGCGCTGGGCAGGGCAGCACCCTTTCCTTTTGCTTCTGCAGCAGTGAGACAAGCTCTTCCGCCTTCCGAAGGCAGGCTTCCTGCTTTGTGGCTCGGGTTTTTCTTGTTCTGTCTCCTGGGGAGGGAGGGTAACTCCATTCTGGGCCCAGGCAGGCCGGTGTGCAAGGAGCATGCGTATGCCCCTCCCTTTGCCCTGCCCC
>PVJL010018266.1:0-16338 GCA_004026885.1 Lyroderma lyra
GGCGTGGGCGTGGCGTGGGGGCGTGGGTGTGGGGGCGTGGCGTGGGCGTGGGGGCGTGGCGTGGGTACATGGGCGTGGCAGCCTGTTTTGCACGCACAGGTATGCGCTGGAATCCGTGCTTCTGAGCGTGCATTTTCTTCTCGTTTTGTGTCTTTGTTCAATTTACTGGGGTCACAGTGGTTGGTAAAGCTACATAGGCTGCAGGTGTACGGCTCTGGAGTGCCCTGTCTGTGTGTCATATTACGTCGAACTTGCACTTGACTTTGCTTGGACAGTGGGACCACCAGGCAGACACTGGGGCCCTGCTGGCGTCTGGGCAGTGGCCACCGTAAAGGCAGCTGCTGTGACAGCGTCCACACGACCAGAGAGGCCTCTGGTGTGGCCTCTGCAGGATGGCTGAAGTCACTCTTGGCTGTGGCACCTCAGGGTGTGCGTGGCTCAGGGGCGGTGGAAACGGTGTCGTCCCAAGGTTCCCCGGGGCCCCTCGAGGCTGAACCTGGACGCACTGCCCAGCAGCACGAGCTGCGTTCGGGCCTAGAGCGCGTCCGGCCCAACATGGAATGCTCCGCCTGCCAGACGGCGCGGCCCCGTCTCTCAGCAGTCTGTGTAGACGACGCTGAGGATGACGGTTTCAATAATAAAATGCACACGTCATGGAGAAAGGGTGACACTGGAGTGTCCTCTTCCACAGCCAAGAGCGAGTTCGCACAAAAGGGACCTTAAGCCCTTCTCGCTTTTGGGGGAAGGACCAAGGCCAAGAAGGGGGCCGTGGCATAGCCCTCCCTGGCCGGGGCGTCACTGGCAGTCAGAGCGTGACGTCACCGGCAGTCAGAGCGTGACGTCCAGCCTGCAAGAACCTCCAGGGAAATGCAGGCATGATGTGCATATTGGCGCTTGGGGTGTGACTAGTGACCCCCAAATCCAGCGGCTTAAAGCAGTAGGCGCACGTGGCCGGGTGGGGTCTCCCACGGTCACGGCGAGCTGCAGGGCCCCTTCCACGCCCCCTCACGTACTGGTGGGGTTGCCCGACTCCTTTATTCATTCACGGGACAGGACAGCCCATGCGCGGGCATCTGTAGTGGCTGCAGAGCAGGGGGACGTGGCTGCCACCTCCCTGCGTGTGTGAGACACTGCCCTCGCTGCTAACTGGCCTCCTCCATGTCCTGGTGGCCACAGAGCCCCACGCCGGTACGAGCATGGGCTCCCGCGGGCCGTCTCGTCTCGGAGGCTGGCTCCACGCGTGTCCAGCTGCGCGGCAGCCACGGGACCGGGGGCGTCTGGAGCTCCCCGGCGCCCCGTCTCGCCCCGCTCACGTCTCCCAATGCCCCCGTAGGTCCCACGATGAAGCTGCGACGCCTCGTGGTTCTGGAGAAGTACAAAGACATCATCGACTCCTTCTACCAAGAGCAGAGCAAGTGACCCGGCCGTCCCTCCCGTGGCGCCCGCACGTCCTCCGCCGTCTGGGCGCACGGACTTGTGGCAGGTGGCGGGTCAGGTGTGGTGCCGGCATCTGCGTCTGCCGGGTCTCCTGCCGACGATGCTAAGAGGCTGCCCGGCGCGTAGTTTCAAGCGTTGCTCCTTGTGAGTGACCGGAGGCCAGCTGTCCCTCCAGCAGCGCAGGGCTGGCGGCGCTTGGCCGGAGTCGCAGGTGGCCTTGCCGTCTGCTGGCCCACTGGGCGGGCGGCGGGCAGCAGGCCGTGTGGGGGGCAGCGGGGAGCAGGCTCGAGTCGCTGTGCGCCCGCGGTCATCACCCACTCACTCACCGCGGGACCTCCCGGGACGCTGCCCACCGCGGCGCCCCCTTGCCTGGCCCTGCTCCGCGCTCACGCCACTGGCCCCACGCGCCGTACTGCTGCGGCCGCCGAGTGTACTTAGCGTGTGCTCCGGAATTAAACGTCTTAACCCACTGTCAAGCGCCCGCCCCTCCTTGTCAGCGAGCAGGTGGGACCAGTCCAGGGCGCGTGTGCGTGACCTCCCCGGGCGGGGCTGTGGGCGGTGGGGTGCGCGTGCGTGACCTCCCCGGGCGGGGCGGTGGGGGTGCGTGTGCGTGACCTCCCCGGGCGGGGCTGTGGGCGGTGGGGTGCGTGTGCGTGACCTCCCTGGGCGGGGCTGTGGGCTGGAGGGGTGCGTGTGCGTGACCTCCCTGGGCGGGGCTGTGGGCTGGAGGGGAGCGTGTGCGTGTCCTCCCTGGGCGGGGCTGTGGGCGAGGTGCGTGGGCGTGACCTCCCTGGGCGGGGCCGTGGGCGCAAGCACAGACGTGACCAGCGGGGCGGAGCTTTGGGCGCAGGCGCGCGCGTGACCTCCCTGGGCGGTGCTGTGGGCAGCGGACGCATGCGTGACCACTGCCACGGGCGCCACCGCCATGGGCGCCACCACCACGGCCCTGCTGCCCTGACACCTGTGGCGCCCCTCACAGGGCGAGGCGACCCCATGACTGAGCCGTCCAGCGGGAAACAGGGAGACAGCAGACATGTCAGTCAGACTGGGCGTTCTTTATTCGTGTGAACCCAGGGACAATCCATGAAACGGGGAGCAGCGGCAGCTGAGACAGGGGAGAGCACGCGTGAGATTCTGGGTGCGGTCACAGCCCAGGAGCACCCAGACCGGGGTCTGGGCCGTTAAGAAGTGCCCCCGTGACCTGGGTGTACTGTGCAAAGCCACAGTTTTCACCATCACACGGGAACAAGAGGACACGACCTGCCTGTGTGTGGTTCATGAAAACAGCTACTCCGTGGGGCTGCAATGAAGTTGTGCAGGGGCGCGGGAGGGGATGCCGGGCCGTGGTGGGCGGGGGCGGGGGCGGGGCAGCCCCTGACACCTGCAGGTAACAGCCGTGTGGTCAGCCTATTGGCGACGGCTGGAGCGGGGACCACATGACGGTGGGCTCCAGGCGCCCAAAGGCAGCGGGGCACGCTGAAGGCGTGTCCGGTGACAAGGGAGCCCGGCCTTCGCTTCGCTAAGGCTCTGGCCCAGGGCGGCCCCCCGCCCCGCAACAAAGGCTGACCCATCTCCTGTTAACAGAGATGACATCTCCCGTCACGTAGTTCTGGGACACGAAGCCTTTATTCACACTCAGTAACTCGTGTCCAGGACACGTCTGTCTGCGTTTTCCCGCGTCACTAAGCAATGGACCGTGGGCACCTCCCTAGGAAATCCCTCTCGTGCCTGGTCATCGGGTGAGAATGTCACCTTGAGCTGTTCGGTCAATACTCTGTCGTACTTCTAGTATATTCTTCATAAACCACGGAAAGCTTTTTCTTTAAAAAGTTAGATATTTTCTCTTATTAGTTCTGTATCATATTTACAGCTGAGGAAACACTTTTAACTGACGTGTAAAATGGTCAACAGTGGGAAATGATACAGTCTGCTTAGAGTTTACAAAAAATGCATGTACCAAATAGACATTTAATAAATAAAACAAGCGCTCGGAAGACGTCCTCTGGGAGCAGGCCGAGGGACGTCACCTGCACCGTCTGCACAGATTTTGCTAAGAAAAGGCCAGATCTAACAAGGTGCGGTCAGGAAGCGAGCAAGCCAGGCGTGCACAGAATGGGGCGTGCCGTACTGCACGGCCACCAGCGCTGTCTGCGGGGGCGTTAACCTAAGTCTTTCACGCGGCGACAGATTTCTTCTGTGAAGTCTGAGCACTTGGCGTTTCCTCCCAAATCTTTGGTTAAGCTCTGAGAAAAGGAAAGAGCCCAAGTGAACACGACTCCACGTACTGAGCCCAGGCAGGGACTCTCGTTGGAAGCCACTCGCCCCCGTGGCCCCCTCCCGCCCCTGGAGGACGGGGAGAGTCCCTGTGTCCACGACGGCCCCGGGACGAGGGGCCTCACAAACCCCCTTCAAACACGGACAGGTCATTTTGACGACTGTGGACGCCGGGAAACGCACACTAAGGCAGCACTTAAATCACCGGCGCTTAAACCTGCCGCGGCTTCAGGCGCGAACTGCACCGAGCCGCGGGCTCCGCCGGCTCCCCCTGCCTTCTCCCCCCGCACTCGGCGTCTCCCAGGCTCCCCGCCGCGTCCCACACAATTGTGAGGGCCCACGGCACTGCGTATCGGGCACCTCTGCGGGGCTCCGCGTGGGACGTCACAGACACAGCGTGCGAACGAACTCGCACGCCCTTGGGCACGACACCATGCTGTGGGACACGCCGGGCTTCTTAGTGTCGGCTGGGAGGGCCTTTTGGAAAGGAGCCAGCCTTGAGGACACTGCGCCCAGTGAACAGGGCACCCACCCAACGACACACACGTCAGCGGGTGCTGGGCTGGGGGCACGGGTTCGGTTTAGGAAAACGAGAAAGTTCTGGAGATGGACAGTGGGGACAGGTGCACGGCATGGAGGGACCTAACGGCACTGAACCTCAAAAGGGTCAGGACGGTCACTTCTACATTAGGTGTGTTCCAGCAGTTGGCGACACAGCAGAGACCTCAGGGGAGGGATCGGCCTTCGAGGCCCAGCTCTGCGAAGCCACCAGCCCCTCTGTGCCCAGGCGGCCCTGAGCAGGCCGGTGTGAGCTGCAGGGAGCCGGGAGGCCGCAGACAGGGCCCTCGGTCCCTCTGGGCTCCGCTCCCGCCTCTACAAAACGGAGCTCGTCCCAGTGTCTACCTCCTGGGTTTGCTCCGACACACAGACCGAGGACACGGGCCCACGTGTCCGACTGGCGTCAGCCGCCGTTCTCCATCCCAGACACACCTGCGTGTGCACCTACCGCTGGGCTCCGGCCCCTGGGGCCTCCCTCCCTCACTACGTTCTTCAGACCCCGTAATGCCCACAACACGTTTCCCGGGAGGGGCCGTTTGCTGCCCCAGGAATCATCAGCTTCGGCCCAGTGCCACCTGCCGCTCCTCCCGCCGCCCGGCCCTCGCGGACGAGGTGCACCCTCCCGCGGGAGCTCACGGGCCCCCTGCACGTCGGCCCCGCACGAGGGATGAGGCCCCGCACCTTGCCGTCCTTGATGGTGGCGAAGCAGGCGGCCTCGATCCTCGCGGCGTGCTCGTGCAGCCCCATGTGGCGCAGCATCATCACGGCGCTGAGCAGCAGGGCCGTGGGGTTGGCCATGTCCTTGCCCGCGATGTCCGGGGCCGTCCCGTGAACCTGCCGGGGAGAGGCCGCGGTCAGTGGGCGGTCAGCGGGGGCGGGGGGGGGGGGTACTGAGCTCGCGAGCCTGTGCCGGCCGCTCAGACGAGGCCCGGAAACGTGCAGGGCGAAGGTCGTGTTTAAGGACTGCGGGACCAAGGACCAAGCCCCTTGCCCGTCCGCTTCTGGTGAAACGCCTTATCCGAGGACAGACCCGCGACAGGGACACAAAACGGAGGGAAGTGAACGAATAAGCCAACGTGTGTGAGAGCCCTGAACAAGCCGTCGCCTCCTTCCGACCCCTGGAGAGACTGGAGGGCAAACGTGTCCACGCAGACCCCCCCCCCCCCGGGCTCTCGTGCCCCCGACGTGCGTTCTGCTTTGCGTGTCAGCGGGTCCTTACCGACTCGAAGATGGCGACCCCGTTGGCGCCAATGTTGCCGCTCGGTGTCACGCCGAGGCCCCCGATCAGCCCCGCACACAGGTCGCTGCGGGCAGAGAGCACGTCGGGGTATTGGTGAGAACAAGACGACGGTCACCCGGCGCCCAGGCCTCCGTCCGTAAACGCCATCCTGCACTAACAGGAACCCGGGCTCCGCGGAGGAGCGGCTGAGCTCACGGGTGCCGTCAGGAAGACACAGGACGAGCCAGCGAGCACGTGACAGCGCTAAGGGACGGTCCCGGCCCACGTCGGGACACCCTACACGTCGCTATGGTAACGGAGACGGACGCTACCACTGAATGGAAGCGCAGCCGTGAGCACGAGCCGACACAGATCAGGACACGCACACGAGACGAGGAGTTCAGGCTCCCAGGGCCCCAGCAACGCGGACAGGACTGACGGACCCGGAAGTCAGCGTGTGGCCAGGACTGTGCGTGCGGGGAGGGACACGGGACACGTAAAATGCTAACGTTCGGGCCACGTGGGCTGAGAGCACAGGGGTTCCCTGTACTGTTCCGGCAACTTCTCTCTAAGTCCCAAAGAACGTCAACAGTCACCAGGAAACCTGTCCGGAGGGCCACCCACCCGTCTACGTCCACATACAACGCGGAAGGCAGGCGCCGGACCAGCCAGCGGAACCTCTGAAGACCGTGAGGCACGAGTCACCCGGGAGCAGTGGCCCAGAGCCCGCGTGGAGCAGGGAGGAGGGGCCAGAACCCAAGCCCCCCCAGCACCGCTGTGCTCCGTACCCTGCACCGCACACGGTGAACGCCAGCACTGACTCACCTCAGGATGTCCCCGTACAAATTCGGCATAACCAGGACATCGAACTGGGACGGGTCCTGGACCATCTACGAGAAACGCACGTGTGTGCTTGGCAACCTCAAGCGCCCAGCGCCGGACCCACGGCACGGACAGCGGCAGGGACGTGTACTTACGTTCAGACACACTGTATCGAGGTACATCTCGTTGAATTTAATATCTTTACAGTTTTCTGCAACTTCCCTGCATTTTTGCAGAAAAAGCCCGTCTGACATTCGCCTGTAAATAAAAATTGTTGAAAGCAAAAACTTGTACAAAGAAAAGCATCGACTCGGAGAAGTTCCCACCGCCGAGACGTCTGACTCCGGCTACGGCGGAAAGCTGAGGCCAAGCGTCGTCCTGCGCACAGTGCACGGCGCCCGTCACCGAGACGACACCCGTCACCGGACGACGCCAGAACTGCCTGAGCGCTTAGCTCGGTTGCTTGAATGGTTTTACGCCTCCACGAGCTCATCGCCTTCCGGGGGGGGGGGGGGGCAGGAACCCGGTTTCTCTACACACTGGGCCCCTCAGACGGGCGACCAGGACTTGGGGGGCTAGGACGACACCCTGGACGGACCGGCACCGGCTGCCGCGCGCCCTGAGCGCTTCCGAGGCCTCGCTGGCCCCAGCACCGGGGGGTGCAGAGCACACAGCTTCCCGCCCTGAAGGCTGCAGCCCCCGGGTTCCTGTCCCCCCACATCGTTCACCCAGGGAGGCACCTCACGGAGGTGACGACACCAGGATCGGCCCTCCGACTGGTTCCGGGTGACTCCTCAGAGGACGAGAGGGGAAAGCCTGGCCACTGCCCCCCACAGCGCGGCAGGGTGCTGGCCCGCAGGGACTCACATGATGTTGGCTTTGTGCACGGCGGTGACGTTGCTGCGGTGGTTGTTCCGGGCGTACTCGAAGGCGAACTCCGCAATGCGCCTGCTCGCCTCCTCGGTGATGAGCTTGATGCTCTGCACGACCCCTTCCACGATCTGGAAGACAGGAGGTCCTGCGTCCAGCAAAGGGCGCGGCGGGGGCGTGTCCAGAGCGTCCTCAGTGGCGTGCCTGCGCGGTGTCCGTGCCCGTGGCTGTGCCCGTGCCCGTGGCTGTGCCCACGCGCTCGGTACTCAGTGGGGTCAGGGAGGAGGACCGCGGCACGGAGACCAGCGAGCGAAATCCAGACAGAGGGCAAGTTCCCAAGCCCTGCGCCCTGCTCCTGGCAGCAGCGTGAGCGCCCTCGGCCACAGGCCCGGCACCGAGACAGACGTGGCGCCGAGACAGACGTGGGACCGAGACAGGCCCGGGGCCGAGACAGACGTGGGACCGAGACAGACGTGGGGCCGAGACAGACGTGGGGCCGAGACAGACGTGGGACCGAGACAGACGTGGGACCGAGACAGACGTGGGACCGAGACAGGCCCGGGGCCGAGACAGACGTGGGACCGAGACAGACGTGGGGCCGAGACAGACGTGGGGCCGAGACAGACGTGGGGCCGAGACAGACGTGGGACCGAGACAGACGTGGGACCGAGACAGGCCAGGGGCCGAGACAGGCCCACGCCTCGCAGTAGCCACGGGAAGCGGCCTCTGGGCGTCCGAGCAGCTGCCCGGTGCACGGGAGGGCAGAGAGGAGCCACGCACGTACCACGTGCTCGATGCCGCTGTACTCCCCTTCCGTGTTCTCGCGAATGGTGACGATGTTCACGTCGTTGTACGGGGTCTTGTAGCCTTCGATGGAGACGCACGGCCGGACGTTGGCATACAGGTCGAACGTCTTACGCAGCAGTAAGTTCATGGACGGGTGCCCAGCGGCGATGGGGGTCTTTAAAGGGCCTGTGACAAAGAAGACGACCACGATGACACCAGGTCGCGAACTAAGGACACGCGTGCACGTCTGCTGGAGATGCCTCCCTCTCCCACGTGTCCATCAGAGCTGTATTCGGGGCCCTTTCTCTGGACGTGAAGTAGCCGTGTGACACGTGTGACCCGCGGGCTGCATGAACCAGGGACGCTTTCACAGTAGCGCAGGAGTCACCGGGAGGGACAGGCAGGTGCTCTGAGCCTGCGTGACGCGTCTTCGTCGTGCTCCTCACCCCCGAGCGCCCGCTCCCAGTGTCGCCCCGCGAGCCGCCTGTGTCCACCTCGGACGTGACCGGCCCCTCCGATTCACGCGAAGGCAGGCGGTGCCCCGGAGGGGCTTCCTGGCACGCCGACTGCATTTCTGAATCCCCCTGAGCACCTACGGACTGAGGCCGCCTGACAGGATGGCACCCTGACCCCCGCCCCAGGGGGTGCCGCCGCCATGAGACAGCAGACCCACGAGCGAGGGCCGTGCGCGGCGGGGAGCAGGCCCGACCAGACCTGCCTGCGGTTCCGGCCCGCGCCCGCAGACATACCTTTCAGGCCCATCTTGTTCTTGTCCATGGACTCCTTGGCTTCCGGGGGGATCATCCACTTTCCTCCTGGGCCCTGGATGGCAGTGACATTCCGCTCCTCCCACTGGACGGGCACCTGGGGACACGGGCAGCGAATGGCACAGGTTGACCGGGACCGGCGTCACACAGATGCAGACGAGACAGGTGCACACACACCACCAAGGCCCCGGAGGCCCCTGGCACGCAGGACGAGGTGCGGCCCTCCACGCCCAGAGGGACTCTCCGCTGTCCCCCGTCCAGTCACGCTCCTCGCCGCCACCTGCCCCCTTCTCCTTCACAGCTCAACACGGCTATAATTAGCACGTCATCAGGAGAGGAGGGAGGTGGTCCCAGAAGCGCACACACAACGGGCACACGATGCGCCTGAACACCACGCCGAGGGAGGGAAGCCGGTCACCACAGACCACACGGCCAGGACTGCTCGCGGGAGCCACCCAGGACAGACAGACCTGCGGAGGAGTCAGGGAGCAGGCGAGGGGCCGCTGGGGGCCGGGACAAGTGCCCGCTAACCAGTGTGGGGTTTCCTTCTGGGTGATGAGTTTTCTAAAATTAGACTGTGGTGACGGCTGCACAACGCTGACCGCACGAAAAGCCTCTGAACGGGACTGTGCAGGTTAAGTGGGTGAACCATGACGGGGACAGCTTTAGGGCACACATCGGTGTCACCCCTGCCTCCCACACACACCTGGCAGCCAGCACACTGCGCGTGCACGAGGGCTGCGAGTGAGACGTGGTCCTTGCTCACGAGGGGCTTACGACCTGGTGAGCAGTCCAGCTTCCGCTCACCGGGGGGACATGCCGCTCGCCGGGGGGACGTGTAAGCGTACGTGCCTCTGCGGGAGTTTCAACGAGAACCTCGCAGAGAATGCACAAAGTGCGCGCAGTCTGAAATGATCTGCAGCCCCCGGCTTACAGCGGTTGGGGTCACAGCCACCACTGGTTTAATTCTTACACGTTTCGCCGCCCAGCAGCTATAAACAGCCACAGTAAAGCACCAGGTCAAACAAAGTCCAAATTTCCTAACTCCCCAAAGAAAAGGATGTTAGACGATCCACCTGCATCGAAGCCTGCGTGTCAGAATGTGGCATTGCTGGTGATTCCACGCCAGAATGTTTTTACATCTTTCACAATCTGTAGGGTTTGGAAGCGTCGGGTGCCTTCTCTCTGCGGCAGGGAGACAGTGACGTGGCAGGGCGGGAAGACCTTAACCCGTGGCAGGGTTCAGAGACCCTCAGGCACTGCACCGTAGTGGCTCAGCCACCCCGGGTGACAGCGGGGACCACCACTGCTCACACCCGGAAGGTGACCGTCAGACCTGGCCGACTCCACACGGTTCACCCTAGGCGTTCACAGGCTCCACCTGGTGAGACAACTCTCCGGCGAGCTGTTAGCAAAGGCGATCTTTAAAGACCACTTACTTTGGCGGCATCAAAAATCTTCATGACTGCGGCCGAAATTTCTGGGCCAATCCCATCTCCTGGAATTAGCGTTACGGTCTGAACCTGAATAGGAGAAATCATCAAGGAGGACAGTAAGCATCGATTTCTGAAGGTTTCCAAACGCATACCACTGACAAGGAAATCCAGTGTGTGGCGGGGGCAGGGGTCTCAAGAAGACCCAAATGCTGTTAAGCAGCAGACCGACCTCCCAGGGGTCGAGCAGAGTGGAGGTAAGAACTGAGACTCCACAAGTCTACGCTTCACCTGAGCTCAGAGGTAGTAACAAGAACTCAAGTGACGTTAAGGTACAACAAAAACAAATTTAACTAGTAAGTAGGCTCCCCAACTGACACTTTTCTATCCAGACAAGCTACAAAGGGACTCATTAATTCGAGTCTGTAAAAACCAGAGAGAGAGAAAAATCTCAACGATGTTTTGTCTCTGAAACTCGGGGGGCTCCTCGTGAGGGCCAGCGTTTTCCTGCCCACGGGGGGGCCCGGGACGGGCCGTCTCTCACAGAACGCGCTCAGTCTCTCACACGCCTCCCGACACACTTCCACGACACCCGTGTGGTCTGTGCTGGCCCTCGGAGAAGATGAGACTTCACGTCAGGAGAGGGTCTCCACTGTCCCGCGCGCCTCTATAAAACTGGCTCCCTGACGACACACGGAACCGAAAGAAGCTCGGCGACGTTCACGTGTACCCAGTGAGACTGGCGCGCGTGACCATACCTGCGCTTTCTGCGTCACACTTAGAGTAACAAGTGTATTTACAATGTAGCATCAATGATTTATTTCAGGGGCTTCAAGCGAAATGAAGCCAGCGTCTCAAACACGGAAATAAAAATCCGTAAAGGGACATGATGAGAGCATGGAAGTGACTTCAGATAACATGCAGACCCTCCCCCTCCACCAGGAAACGGCCCGTCGTTGGGGGACGTTCCCCGCCCGGGAGGTTTGGCCCAGACGCCGGTCCCTGGCCTGCGCTCAGTCCCAGCTGTCTGCATTCCTCCTTTTTAAATCCCTGATTGACGGTTCCCTGGTCTGGTGCCCTCCAGCGACACTCCCCGGGCAGGTGAACCACCGACCAATTTTCCCGTACGACTGAAATCTTTGACAAAATTAGTCTTCTTAGTTCTTTTTAAATAGAACGCCCTCCCCACCAGGATAATTTTTTTTTTTTTAATGGGTAGCCTAAAAATTAAGTAACAGTGCAACGATTTCATGAGCTTTCGGAACACAATGGAAATGCTTGCGTTCGAAATGCGGCCGCATCCTGTGGCATTGCGTGAGCGGAGCCCAGAACCTTGTGGCATTTCCTTCCTGTTCTCCCAACGTGTCACGATAAATGTCATCAGGCCACCAGAAAAACCTACTTTATCCCACAGGACAGAAAGTAAATGGAAAAACAAATGCCCTCCAGCCTTGCAACTCCCGCACGGAGCAGGATGGGATGTGGGAGTACAGGAATCACAGAGTCCACGTCAGATTCTGTAAAAGCGGGATGGCCACAGGCTTAGAATGCTCTAAAAATGTGGCTCTCGGCTTTCAAAGCGCGGGACTCGAGTGCCGGGAATTCGAAAAGCAGCAGATCTGCCGAAGAACAGATGACCCGCTAACGTGATGGTCCAAGAAGACCGCAGGGGGAGGGGGGGGCCTACGGGCCTCTCGGACGTCTGAGGCATTCCCAACGGCCCGTCGAGCTGCTGTTTGTAGGGACGCTCACAAAATAAAAACGCAAAGCAGGCTTGGAAGCTTCTCAACAAGTTTTTTGCAGCTTGTACTAGTTTCGAAAACCACTGTCTCACCAAAATGAGATTGGGAAATAAAGTAACAGGCTCGAGGGAAATATCTATTTTTAACAGGGCTCCCTGAAGATATTAATGTGTCAGGCTTACACAGCCGGCTGTAATATAATTCTTTTAAAGGTGGCCGAATAGATCTTTGCGTGTTAGCCAGTAATTTTAGTAGACAGTATAAATACGGCCAATTTCCCCCCATGTTAAATAAACGGAGGTGAAAGAGCTATGGAATAAATATGTTAGAGCATCTTCCTTGAGAAACTTCTAAAAGGAAAAAATAAAAGACATAATTATACTCACACCACCAGCCAAACCTCTGGTCACCTGTTTTGGGTTCTGGAATGCCCCCAGCAGCCGAGAGACCTGTAGTAACATCAACATAGAAGCGTCACGCACAGGATTAAACCGCGGGCAGTGAGAGGCAGAGACCACGCCGCCGACGGCTGCTAACACTGCAGAGTATTCCGGAACTTCTGAGGCATAGTCTCCTGTCTTAGCTCAACGTGGCAAGGTCCCTCAGCTCTGAAAATCTAAACATTCACTGTACCTTTGCTTTGAGAACTTAAGCACTGCAAGGTGCCACAAGGTGTTGAAGGTAGAAGGAAAATATGCTTCCTGAGCTCAAACACTGGGTTTTGCTCACAAGATCGGTCTGTGAGGCACCTTCGACTCCAACCCCGAAAGGGAGAAACGGGCCCCACAGAAGTCACATGACTGTCAAAGGTCACCCAGGGAGTCTGTGTCCGAGGAGAACCTGGTCTTTGGATTCCACAACCCGACACTTGCTCAAGGTCTACGTGCTTTTTTTCTTATGGGCCAAAGGCAAACACACCAAGAGCACGATGACCCTCAACGATGCCGCTTCAGTCCCCTGCTCTGCCGGCGTCCCGTACCTACCCCGATGAATTCGGCGTTAGGTGTAAGCTCTGCGAGCAGGGGACTGACTTCAGGAGCAAACGTGACCTAACAGTTACCATCACACGCAAATCCAGGTCTTAAGAGGTTAACGAGCAGAACCCAGTCACGACGTGAAACCCTTACTGGTGTCCGAGCACCTCGGTCTACTTGAGATAAATACGATGATAGCTAAGAAAGCTTCAGGTGTGCGTTCCTTCCGCAGGTACGACAGGTGCTTTCCTATTTTATTTAATCGTCAAACACTTCTGCAAAACAAGGATACCGGGCACGAAACCTGTCTCACTATAATTAACGATGGCTGGGTTTCTTTTTCCAGACAGCCCTTGTATTTTACAGATGGACCTGTGAAGGCTCAGAAATGTTAAGTCATTTGCTCAGGGTCACACAGCCCATCAGCGGCACGGCCAGGATTTAAACCTAAGACTCCTACGTTCCAGTGCAGAGCTTGTTCACGAGATAACAGTGCATGTGGACCTCACTGTGAACTCAAACCACGGAGAAAAATAGTATCAAAATTCTACAGAAAAAGAAAAAAAGAAAAACAACAACTAGGTTGCTTATAGTAGATTCCTAGGGGGCTGAGTTTTACTACCACCAGGAGCCCCAAGGGCCTGTTTTCTTCTGTGCCTAAAATCTGCAGTGTGACCTTGGCTGGTCCCAGCACACGCAGAATGGAACTAAGAACCAGGAACACCCAGACGCCTGGGTTCCTTTCCCCGTCTGACACCGACTTCCTGCGTGACCTTGAGAATGACCTCTCCAGGCGCGGCGGAGCGCCACCCAGAAACCAAAGCAGCAGCAGGGATGGTCTTAGCTCTGCTCAGCGCGGCATCCAGCTGCCACGGGGGCGGGCGCCCTCCCGATGGCAGGTGCTCCCGGAAAAGGCCAAGGAGGCGCGGGTGTCCCTCCCCGAGGGTTCAGGCGGTAGGAGGGTGCCCGTGTCCTTCGGAGGTGACCACAGCCGCAGGCGCAGCCCGGGGAGAGCTGGGGGCGGGGAGCCCGGCAGGAATTGGGGTTCCCCCCTCCACCACCACGGGACCCCACCCGCCCCGCACCCACGGCCCGCGAGGAGATGGGCACGGCCGAGCGGACCCGGGCAGGCCCGGCCGCAGACCGTCCGGATCGGCGCGGGGCCCGGGCTCCGGCCTGGGGGACCGCCGGGAGCAGGGCCGCGCCCCTTCCTCGACCTTGACGCCGTCCCCATCGGGCGCGGGGTGCCCCCAAGCCGCGCGCGGGCTGCGGCGCCTCCTCCTCTCCGTCGGGCCCGCCGGCGCCGCGCGGCCGCCGCCAGCCCACCCGGCGCTCACCTTAGACATCCACGCGGGCCCTGCCATCGCGGCCCTGCTCTCACCGCGGCCTCGCTGCGCAACCGCGCGGCCCGCGCCTGGCCACGCCCCCCGGGGAAGCCCCGCCCAGGAGGGCTCTGAACGCCGCTCACGGGCCGTTGGGACACGCGCCGCCTGTGCTGGCCAATCGCCGGGCGTGTCTGGCGGTGACGTGTGCAGCCGCGACCCGGAAGCTGCGCGGGCCGCCGGCTCCGCCCCCTCCGCTTCATTCATTCGGAGAGGACGGTGGTTTCCCCGCCTCCCTGATGCTGGTCGCTTGTGATCGTCTCCCTTCGGCTCTCTTCCTGGTTGGGATTTCCATTTTCCGGAAGGCCGATGCCAAGGAGGCCTTTCTGGGCCACTCCGTAGTACACGGCAGCACCTCCACCCGGTACACCTGTCGTTCCCGGCTTCACTTCTCTGGGGCACGTATCCCACACCTGACACACCTGACACACCGTGCGCATTTGTGCCTGCTACTGTTCGTCCCCGCCCCGGGGGTAGGTGCCAGGACAGCAGGGGTTCTGTTCTGTGCTGCGACTTCCCCGTGCCTGCAGGAGCCTAAGCACGTGGGCCCCCGCCCTACACAGGGCCCAGATTTAAATCCAGTCCCAGCTGTGTGACCTTGGGCAGGTCACCTTCTCTGAGACTGTTGCTTCACCTGTGGAATGCGGTCGAGTCCAAACCCTACAGCTGTGGTTCTCAACCCTCCTAATGCCACGACCCTTTAAGACAGTTCCTCATGGTGTGGTGACCCCCACCCATAAAATACGGGTAGCTGCTCTCTACACACGTGTGACTGGTCCGCATAAGGACATTATGTGTTTTCCGATGGTCTTAGGCGACCCCTGTGAAAGGGTCGTTCGACCCCCAAAGGGGTTAAGAACCGCTGCCCCACAGGCATCGTGGACTGATCGTATGCAGGACACAGGCGCAGAGCCGGTCATCAGTGCTCCTTTCCTCTCCCTTGGAACTGTCCCTTTTCAGGGACCACAATCTGGGAGCCGCAGAAGCACATGATTTGGAATCAGAGAGTGAGGTTGGGCCTGGCGTTGCCACCTCCTCAGTGGGTGGCCCTGGGCAAGGCGCTCTGCCTCTCTGAGCCCAGGGTCTCTCATCGGTCACATGGGAATGCACCACGTGACCTTCACAGAATCGTAATCGTTCAAGAGGGAGGGCCTCACTCCAGCCCCTGGCAATGGCCATCCGAAAGGATGGGTCGTGGGAGTTTTCTGGTCAGGTTGGTGCTGCTCTTAGTTGTCACCTGTGTGAGGAGGGACTTCCAGAACGGAAGGCTCAGTCCTCTGCAGAGTCCTCTGGCGTTTCCACCTGGACCGGCTGGAGAGAGAGCCCACAGAGATGAGCAATTGTAAAGGAATGTGCCAGCGCAGAACCCCGGGCTGTTCGTAGGCGTGTGGCATCTGCGATGGGAAGGAGAACGAGTCTAAGTGATTGTGTGGTTGGGAGAGGTTTCAGATTTCCCAACTCTAACGTGGGAGAGTGTCACCGAGTCCTCTCTGCCCTAAATTTCCACATGTCCTGACTTCTTCCCCAAGGCTGGGGCCCCCAGCCCACGTGTCTGACATAGGCGAAGGGTGGGGAGGCAGCCTCTGAGGCCGGGGCTTCTCCGTGAGTCTCATCATCACCTGGGAACTCGCCGGCGCCCACATTCGTGGCCCCCCCAGACCTACTAAATCAGATGCTCGGGGTGAGCCTCCCAAGTGGTTAAGAAAACAAACCACTTGTTTTAGAGCATGAAGTCCTGGCCTTGTCATCAAAGTCCCCTATGGGACAGGGGGTGGCCCAGCTGTGCGCCCCCGGGGCGAGTTCCTGCACCACTGCAGCCTCGGTATCCTCATGCGTGAGATGGAGCTGACGCCTGTCGCATCAGCTTTTCCTGGGGTTAGAACTAACACACGTGTCCTGCATCCCTAAAAGGTACTTGGTGGCAATGACAGTGGCTTAAAAGCCGCAGAAAGTGGCCTGGCCTTTGTCACAGTCTCCGGACAGGCAGAGTCCTTTCAGTCCACTTCTCAGGTCTCACGTCTGTGTCCAAGCAGCCCCGGTACCCCTCGAACGTGTCTGCAACACGCGCCCACAG
>PVJL010018267.1:0-16342 GCA_004026885.1 Lyroderma lyra
ACCACCTCATATTGGCCCCAGGAAGTGCAGACCGGTTCACAAAGCGCAGTTGCCAGAGTTCACTCCAGTTCCCAGAAAAGGGGGAGCAACTGGGTGGTGAGAAGCCACAGTGTGAATGCTCCAGCCAGGAAGGAAAAGGAGAGAAGGCTGCATGCAGTTTTCTTGCCCGACAACCAGCTCGGACTGAAAGACCAGCATACAGGACTGACCTCAAGGCTCATGGCAGAATCTGTGCATGGGGCAAACTGAGTACAGAAAGGCACAATCACACACAAACTTTCTGCATGACCTCCAGAGCAACAGGAAGAAAACAAAGCTACAAACGCCTCTCCCCCACAGACCCCAGCCTGCTCAGTATCAGCAGTGAACACCAAAGAAACTACAGCAGTGAGGGTTCAGAGAGGCTGCAAAAATGAGAAACCAGAGAAAGGGAAATCAAATTAAAGAGATGGGGAGAGATGACCCATCAGAAACAGAGCTGAAAACAAGGATTATAAAAATGCATAAGGAACTGAATGATAATTTCAACAGAGAGATAGCAAGCATTAAAGAAGACTTATGAACCATTATAAAGGAACAGAGAGAGATAATGACTACCTTAATTGAAATGAAGAATGGAATAAAAGTCACTAAACTAGATAAAATAGAAGCACAAAGCAGTGATTTGCAGGAAAATCCAGCAGAAAACTCCCAGCCAGATCAGTTAGAAAATTATTTTTTAAAAAAGGAGGATGGATTGAGATTCTTCTGGGACTTTGTCAACATAAGAATATCAGAATGATAGGTGTGCCGGAAGGGACAGAGGAAAAGCAAGGGACCAAGAAATTATTTGAAAAATTAATGACTGAAAATTTTCTTAACCTGGTGAAGGAAATACACATACAAGTACAGGATGCACAGAGAATTTCAAACAAGATGATCTCAAACAGGAATACACTGAGACATATCACAATGAAAATGGCAAAAAGTGAAAGAAAAAGAGAAAATTCTAAAAACAGCAAGACAAATGCAAGTAGTAACTTATAAAGGGACACCCATTTGACTCTCAGCTGGTTTTTCACCAGGAACTTTACAGGTCAGAAGGAATTAGGAGAAAATATTCAATGTGATGAAAACCAAGGATCTACAGCCAAGAATAATGTATTCAGCAAAGCTAGCATTCAAAATTGAAGGACAGAAAAAGAGCTTCTCAGATAAGAAAAAGCTAAAGAAATTTATCACCATCAAATCAGTATTCCAAAGAATGTTAGAGGGACTTCTTTCAGATGGGAGGAGGGAGGGGAGAGTGGGTAAAATAAAGAAAAGGGATGGAGAAATTCAGTTTGATTGTTAACAAAAAATCAAAAGCAACAAAGAGAACTCATGGACACAGTAAATAATTTAGTAGTTACCTGAGGATAAGGGGGTAAGGGGATGGGAGGGTAGGGAAGAAGGGACAGGGACACAAATATATGGTGATGGAAAGAGAACTGACTCTGGGTGATGAACACATAATACAACATATAGAAGATGTAATGTAGAATTGTACACCTGGAACCTATGCAAATTTTACTAATCAATGTCACCACAATATATTTAAAAAAAGAAGTACAAATTGGTAGTTACAAAATAGTCACAGATTGTAAAGTACAGCATATGGAATATGTTCAATAATATTGTAATAACTATGTATTATATCAGTGGGTGCTACTAATTAGGCGGCATCACCTCATAAATACTATAAATATCTAACTACAGTGCTGTACACCTATACAGGTGAAATGAACATAAAATAATATTGAAAGTCAACTGTAATTGAAAAATAAAGTTTAATATCAGAAAATGTTATCCAAATATCTATTTATAAATCAATAAGAAAAGACGCGCTTCTATCGCTTTTATCCTACTTCCTCTGATGAAGGTGACACAACTACATTAGGAGTCACATAATGAACACAGTACAAACTCTGTTAGCCTGTACCCTGGAGTGATTGCATGGAGAAGATAGTGCTGTCCCCAGCCTTTCCAACACACTGCTCAATTAGAACCATTTTGGGAATCTTATTAGCAAAAATAAGCTTCTATTATTTGGAGCCACTGAAGTTTGAGGGCTTAGTTGTTATAACAACTATGTACTCTAATTAGTGTATGTCCTTACACCAACAGCCAAGGTTAGAGCATTAACTCACTTGAGAGGAGAGAGAAACAAAGCATTGTATTGTTATACCAAATTTGAGATTAAAGTTTTAATAGGATTTATATTTATAATACTGCAATGTGACTGATCTAGTAATATAAAGAACCCATAAAAATCATAGAATATGGCTAAGAAATTATTAAAGGACCCACTATTTAGTAGGAAAGAAAGATATAATAGAATTGGAAGTGATTAACAGAGAAGAAAGTTTTCATTTTTTTACTGAGAATACATTAAATTAATTGTTATGCTTGTTTAGTGTAGCAAAATGTTTAGTAGTTAGGAGAATATCAATAAATTGTAGCAATAATTGTAGAAAGTGAAAAATGAGCTCAATTTGGAAATGACCACTTGGTACTCTTGGCAATGCTTGAGAGGGTCACTGAAACAGCTGGAGAGCCCAGGGAGCAGGTGTATTCAGAGACTGGAATGTGCTGAGGGGACCCAGAGCTAGAAGCCCTCAATAATCCTTACCTTCTGCTCCTGTTAGCAGAGCAGAGAGCTGGGTCAGAAGGTCTGAATCTGCCCTTGGGAAGTAGGTCTGAACTTGCTCTTCAGAAGAACAGTCTGATGCCAATCTCTGAGCTCCAAGGACTCCCAATTTTTAACAAGCTCAGGTCTTTAATCTGATGTATGGACCTGATGTATCATAAGGGCACCAATGTCGATCTTGGTGTCTCAGAGAAACATAGAGTATTTTGGGGTGTCCTTACACTGGAATACTGGCCATAGGAACACAATCCACTGTCAGGATAAGCACACCCCTCTATGGGATGAGAACACGGCCATCAGTTATATTCTGATCCTTCCTTGCTAATGAATATTCCCTGATGTGTTTCACACATGCACCATATGGCACTGTGACGTGTTCCTGTGGCCCTTTGAGTCACATTTGGGTTACAGATTGAAGGGCTTTTCCAGGACTGTTCTGACTCTCCTACACCATAGACAAAGGGTAGGGTGACTGTATCTCCTTGAGAAAAAATGGGATATTGGGATGACAAAAATGGGATGGGGTAATGTAATATTCCATATTCATCAAAAAGTAAGATAACAGAAGTTTTATTACATAAACATATTGAACTAACAATTATTTTTAATTGGCAGAACTCATACAAAAATTTAGGTAGATGTAGAGGAGGACTGTATTTCACCATGATTGTACTATGAATATTTCTCTGGTGAAGTAATTTTGGTCTTTCAAAACCTGATCATGAAACTTTCTACACTCTATGACACAATTTTATTTTACAACTTACATAACTCTCATTGTCTCCACAGTTATCTAGGTTTTTAGACTATAAGAGACTGAAAAAACTCCCACTGCAAAAGAATGCAGAAAGGGGCACAAATGAATAACACTAATTTATTGCATATAATTCACAAAAAAGACACTCATGAATAATACATATATCAATAAAATGCTTATAAAATATCACATGGGCAGTAAAAAATCTGTATGGCATGCCACACCAAACACTGTAATGAAAAAAATAGCTAACAGCTTGTTGAACTGATATATGAGTTTGAAAAGTCTGAATCAAACTAAATATAGGGCAGAAAGGATCTCTGGGCAGAATGATGGTGGCTATAACAGTAAGACTCACAGTCACTGCATCCCATACTCATGATGGAAAGGAAATGCCAGGTGAGCCTGTTCAGTACTGTCTGTGCATCAAGACTCTCCAGGCTCCTACATGCTCAATGGGGCTAAGCAACCATCTCTTGAATTCCCTACCACTGCAGACAAGCAAGGAGGTGGTGTCTAATCATTGCTAGCTCAAAAATCCTGGCCCTGACTAGGTAAAGTAAATGGAACTTCCTCTTTCATCACACTAGTAGTTTTACTGCACACATTGATTACCATAGAGCTTTATGATAAATAACCTACAGATGTTCCGTTTTTTTATAAAACATTTTTAAAATGGGACAAAAATTGACAAAACACTTGGGAAATATGAAAAAAAAACAGTTCTGCCCAATTTAAAAGGCTCCCCATGATCAGCCTAACGAAGGGACAATGGACAGCATTGCAGCCTAGGCACAGGAACATGGGCAGCATCAGATGGTTTTGAATTTAGGAGCAGGAGCATAGCTATAAGACAGCAGGTAACCCAGCTGCCAGCAGGAAATGTGACTGGTTTTAAGGAGAAAGGGCTTCAAAAGTCACACTGTAGTAGGTACACCTTAATATGCCCTCAGTGACCCCCAGCTCCTGGCATTCATGCCCTTGTGTAATTCCCACCTTTGGAGCATAAGTTGGACCTGGGGACTCACTTGTAATAAAGAGAATACTGTGAAGTAGAGACTTTTATAATCAACAGGACACAGGATTTGAGGGAACTGAAGTCCATTGTTCCAAAGTCAGCTCTTCAAACCAGATGAGGAAGCACAGACTCCCCATTGAATCTGCTGCCAAAGGACCGTTCAGTCTTTTCTATCTGAGGCATTGCTCCTCTACACATAAACTCTGCAGTCCCTGCCAGCAGACAGGGTTATGTTGGTGAGGTAACTATTAGTGATTCTGAGCCTGGCAGGAATGAACAAGTAGTCTTATCTGTGATAAAGAAATTAAATAAATGAAGACACCCACATCTAACACTGGCTGAGCCCAAACACCCCCAGGGAAGCCCCATGACTAGAGAGATGAGATAGTAGCAGTGTCCAAGCTTTCTGTACTGTCCTGTGGCTCACCCCCCTTACTCCCAGTTAGAATATTGTCCCAGGGAGCCCATAGAGGGGAAGAGTCTCAATACATCTCTGCTCATGTCCAGAACAGACCACCATGGTCACCCACTCCTGGGAAGTTCTCCTCTCTGTATTAGGTCAGTTGTGTGTATCAGAAACCCAAGTAACAGTGACCTGACCAGGAGAGAAGCGTGTGTGTCTCCCATGACCTTAAGGCAGGCAGTCCAGGACTGTTAGGATTGGTCTGCACCATGAGGGTGTCCAGGCATCCAGGTTCCTATGACCTTCCTTTCTCTGTCCCTGGGGTGTTGCCTTATTAGGAAGACTTAGGGGACCTAATACCATGTCCATGATCATGAGCAGCCAGGGAAAGCAGGGGAGGAGGAGAAGGGAAGCCCTTTAAAAGCAAAACCTACAACTTCACATTATGTCATTATATTGGCCAGACTATGTCACCTGGAGGCAGATAGTCTTAAGGGAGGCTGGAGAATGCAATTTTAATCTGGGTGACCATGTGCCCAGGTAAAGCTCTTATTACTATGGAATAAAGTGTCTTTTTTTTTTGCTTTTTGGTATGTGGGTAGCTCCCTGACTGGGAATCAAATTTCTATACTTACTACATTTTAAAGTATCAGGAGTGGCAGAACTGTCATTTCTGTATGTTAAACTAAACCTAATTTGTATGTACAAAGTGAAAAAAATCAAAGTACATATTGTTAATTGAAAACAAAGGTGCAGATTGAGCATACTGTAAAATACCACCTGGTGAGAAGGAAAATCTCTCTCTTTATAATAAATAGATAACAGTGATTGTGTCCTGGGGGAATTTGGAAAAATTGTAGATGGAATAGAGGAGGAAACTTACTTTTCACTGTATACCCTTTCTTATTATTCAAAATTTAAAAATTTGTCATATTAGCCATTTAAAATAAAATTTGAAATACATAAGACTTCATTTAGTAAATATTTATCAGGTAGGTAATATGTGTCAGGGTCTGCACTAGCCTTCAGTGAGTGAAATATAAAAGAATTCACAGAGAGGTTGAATAATGTGGTAAATGCAAAATATTGCAATTAGTTGTTGGGAAACAGTCTGCAGGAGAAGCAGTGTCTAAACTGAGACCTGGAAGAGGAGTAGAGGGAATTCAGGTCAATGGTGAATGAAACCTTTAAGAGAAGAAAGATGCATCTCAAAGTTCAGAGTGAGAAAAAGAGAGAGAGAGAGAGAGAGAGAGAGTGCAAAGGGGGCACATGGGGACTGGTAACAGTTCAGGGTGGAGATTAGACAGTAAACATCCAACTGGGAAAATCCAAGGCTGCACTTCAAGCACCCTACAGATCCCGAAGGCTCAGAGACATGAGGAGATCCTTGTTTTTTATCTGAAGACAACACACAGCTTATGTAAGTATTTCAGCCAGGAAGAACCCTGATCAGACCTGCATTCTAGATAATCTTTCTGCTTGAAGTGAAAGAAAGAATTGGGAGGCACTAGACTGGATCCATGGGGAGGAGAAATGAGGCTGGGAGAACCAGCTGGAACAACAGTGAGTTTCATCATGGAAGAGAAGGGTGGAAAGAACACTGAGTTCTGAGTGACCAGGATCCAGGAGCATTTGGAAAATACAGCAGGAAAAGAGAATTGCCCCCAGTGATCACATTCCAGCTGAAAAATAAAATGACATAAAACAAGGAGATGAGAAATGTGAGAGAAAGGGAAGAGCCAAAGAGAAAGGGAGAGAAGAGGAGAGCAGTTTGACTTAGAGGTCCAGAGTGCAGCGTCCCTCTCTACCCCATCTCAGGGCTCAGGGCTCTGGCAGCCTCTTGTGCTACACATGGCACGTGTATCCCTGCTCCTCTACAGAAGGCACCACCACAGCTGCCCACTTCTGGGAGTTTATTTTCCCTGAAGGCCTGATCTCCACAAGCTCAATGTCCAGTGCCTGGGCCTTCTGTCACACTACCAAGTTAGGGTGATTTCCACGGGTAGAAGCCCAGAGCCCAGCACCTCAGGGTGACCTCAGTCAGGTCTGAGGTGGTGGTCACATGTGTTCTGGGAGGCTCTGTGGTCGACAAGAAAGAGTGGGCTCACTGAAGTGCTTGTTGAGTTGTCTCTACTCCAAAGACCAAGATGCCATTTCTCCTGATGTTTTTGTCATCAGCAAGGGTGAAGCAGGGAGTGTTCATTATCAGATGGTGGGGCAACGAACCCTAACCTCAGCTGCTTCTAGAAAAGGGTGTGAAAGCCCACTACAACATTCTCCTTCAGGGTGAGATCCTCATCAAAGACTCTCTCCAGCTCCTTATCAAGCCTATTACTCAATGTCCCTAGATAAGATTTATAAACTATATCTCCAATAGGAAAGAACCAGAGAGTGTGAAAAACCTGCAGTGCCAAGGAACTAGCCCAGTGCTCTCCTCAGAGTAGTTTCCCTCCAGAGTGGGCCTGACAAAAATGTATGGAATGAAACTGCCCAAGAGACTAAAGGTGGGAGGCTCCCCAAGTCCACATCTCTGGCATGTGGGGGTGTCATAATCAATACAAGAACCCCATCCATTCACATTAGGTTTCCTAAACCCCTATGTGGATCATCTCTGGGGGAGACCCCTACCCAATGTCTGGAGAGAAAACTGGCCTAAGCTGGGGATGGGGGAAGGGCTGAGTGGGTGGGCTTGGGAGGTCACTACCTGTGGAGTACAAGCCCTCACCTCCAATCCTCAAGTGTCTGTGCAGCCACAGGGTGCACCCCTTCTCCAATACATCTTATCTTCCCCTATGAAGTTCCTATTGACCTGTCTTCTGCTTGGTGTAGTGGGCAAGGAATGAGGCTGCTGTGTATTGCAGAGGGTCCATAGCTAAACTCAGATAGTTGTCACTACCATAGCCATACTGCCAGTGTCCTGTGGACCCCATTCTCCCAGAGCTTCCAGCTATAGGTGAACTGGAGGGAATGGTGGCCTGACCACTCCCAGGACAAGGCAGTGTCATTAAGAGAACAGAATGCTTCCAAGTCCTCTCCGTTAATGGTCCCTGCTCCTCCTCCACACCACATTTTATCTTTTGGCTTCTTTTTACTTGTCATTCACATTCCAGAAAAGTGAATTTGATCCTCTTATTTTTTTTCATATATAAAAATATTTTATTGTTAGACTTACTGGGGTGACATTGGTTAGGAGGAGTTACATAGGTTCCAGGTGTAGAATTCTACAGTGCATTGTCTATTTGTTGCAATATATGTTCACCACCCAGTGTGAGTTCTCTTTACATTTACATATGTTTGGCTCCCCCTCCCTCGTCTGCCACCTCCTCCTTCTTCTCCCACTCCTCTTGCCCCAGATAACCATTAAACTCTTGTGTTCATTTGTTTGTTTGTTTGTTGTTTATTTGTTTTTTCTTTGTTGTTTTCAGTTTTATGTTCTGCATATGAGTGAGGTCATATGGTTCTTAGTTTTTTCTATCTGACTTATTTCGCTTAGCATGATGGTTTCTAGGTCCATCCATTTTGTTGCAAATGGCAGTATTTCATTTTTTTCTTATATCTTAGTAATATTTCATTGTGTATATGTACCACAGCTTCTTTATCCAGTCATCTATCATAGGGTATTGTGGTTGTTTCCATGTCTTGGCCACCATGAAAAGCTCTGTGATGAATATTGGGGTGTATAAGTCTTTGTGGACTAAGTTTTTCAAGTTTTTTGGGGAGATCCCCAGAAGAGGGATTGCTGGGTCAAATGGTAACTCCATTCCCAAATTCTGAGGAACCACTGCCACACCATCTTTCATAGCAGCTGTACCAATTTGCATTCCCACCAGTAGTGTGTGAGTTTCTTTTTCTCTTCATTCTCTCCAGCACTTGTTATACCTTGTCTTGTTGATAACAGCCATTCTAAGAGGTATGAGGTGGTATCTCATTGTGGTGTTGATTTGCATTTCCCTGATAGCTAATGAGGTTGAGAATTTTTTGACAAGTATGTTGGCCATTTGTATTTCTTCATGGGAAAAGTGTTTGCTTTGGTCCTCTGCCCACTTTTTTATTCGGTTGTTTGTTTTTCCTTGCTAAGTTGTACTAGTCCTCTATATATTTTAGATATTATACCCTTATCAGATTGGTTGTTTACAAATATTTTCTCCCATTCAGTTGGCTGACTTTTTGTTTTGTTGATGGTTTCTTTTGCTGTGCAGAAGCATTTTAGTTTGATATAGTCCCATTTATTTTTGCTTTTATTTCCCTTGCCTTTGTGATCAGGTTCATCAATTCTTCCTTGAGCCCTATGTCTATAACTTTATTACCAATGTTTTCTTCTATATAGTTTATTGTTGCAAGTCTTAGATGAAGGTCGTTAATTCATATCGAGTTAATTTTGGTATATCGTGAGAGTTTACCACTCAGATTTATTCTTTTGCATGTTGTTTCAGTTTTCCTAGCATCATCTACTGAAGAGCCTGCCTATTCCCCATTGTATGTTTTTTGCTTCTTCATCAAAAAGTATTTTTCCATAAATTTGTGGATTTATTTCTGGGTTTTCAATTGTGTTCCATTGGTCTCTATGTCTGTTTTTCTACCAATTCCAAGCTGTTTTTATTATAGATGCCCTGTAGTATAAATTGAAATTGGGCAGTGTGGTAACACAAGCCTTATTCTTTTTGTGCAGTATTGCTTTGGGAATTTGAGGTCTTTTGTGTTTCCATAAAAATGTGATGTTTTTAAAAAACTGATATTTTTAAATATCTATTTTGTGAAAGTATGATTGTGGGATTTTGATGGTAATTGCATTATATCTGTAAATTGTTTTGGGTAATATGGCCATTTTCACAATGATAAGTCTTCGTATCCATGAACATAAAATATCTTTCCATTTCTTTTTTTTTTCTTTCTTTCCATTTCTTTGTGTCCTCTTATATTTCTTTCAAAAGCATCTTATAGTTTTTTTTTAAGGTGATATATATTTCATTTTATTTATTTATTTTTTTTTATTGGGGTGACATCTGTTAGCAAGGATTACATAGGTTTCAGGCATACATTTCTACAGTGCATGGTCAACTTGATGTATAATAAGTTCACCACCTAATGTGACTTTTCTTTCCATCACCTTATATTTAGCTTCCTCCCCTCCTTTCTTACCCCCTCCCCTTTCTCCCCTGGAGATCATCATGCTAAGTGAAATAAGCCAGACAGAAAAAACAAAGAACTGCATGATTTCACTCATATGAGGAATAGTTTTTGATGTATAAGTCCATCACCTTCTTTGTTAATTTAATTCCCAGGTTTTTCATTCTTTTTGTTGCAATAGCAAAAGGTATTGACTCTTTTATTTGTTTTTCTGAAAATTCATTGTTTGTATATAGGAATGCTGTTGATTTTTGTACATTGATTTTCTATCCTGTGACTATACTGTATTTCTTTATTGTTTCTAATAGTTTTGTGGTGGAGTCTTTGGAAATTTTTATATAAAAAAATCATGTCATCTGAAAATAGTGACCATTTGACCTCTCCTCTCCCATTTTGGTTACCATTTTTTTCTTTCTCTTGTCTTATTGCTCTGGCTAGAACTTCTAGTACTATATTGAATAACAGTGGTGACAGTGGGGCGTTCCTGTCTTGTTCCTGATTTTAAGGAAATGGGCTTCAGCTTTTCCTTATTCAGTATGATATTAGCTGAGGGTTTGTCATGTATGACTTTTATTATGTTGAGATATTTTCCTTCTATACCTATTTTATTCAGTGTTTTGATCATAAATGGATGTTGTATCTTGTCAAATGCCTTTTCTGCATCAATTGATATGATCATAGGGTCTTTATCTTTTACTTTGTTTTTGTGGGGTATCACGTTGATCGGTTTGTGTATGTTGAACCACCCTTGTGCTCCTGGGATGAATCCCACTTGATTATGATGTATGATCTTTTTGGTGCATTTTTGCATTCTATTTGTTAATATTGTGCTTAGAATTTTTGCATCTGTGTTCATCAGAGATATTGATCTATAGTTTTCTATTTTTTGTGTTGTCTTTACCAGGCTTTGGTATTAGGGTAAGTTGACCTTATAGAATGAGTTAGGAAGTATTTCTTCCTCTTTAATTTTTTGGATGAGCCTGACTAGGATAGGCTTTAATTCTTTTTTGAATGGTTGGTGAAATTTGTTGGTGAAACCCTCTGATCTGGGGCTTTTGCCTCTAGGGAGATTATGAATAGTCATTTTAATTTCTTTCGCATTGATTGTCTATTTAGATTATCCAGTTCTTCTTTTGTCTGCCTAGGTAGGCTATAAGTTTCTAGAAACTTGCTCATTTTTTTCTAGGTTTTTAAATTTAGTGGCATAAAGCCCTTCATAATATTTTCTTATAATCCTTTATATTTCTGTGTTATCAGTGGTAATTTCTCCCCTTCCATTTCTAATTTTGGATATTTGTGTCCTTTTCTTTCACCATTTGATTAGTCTAGCCAGAAGTTTGTTAATTTTGTTGACTTTCTCAAAGAACCAGCTCTTTGTATTTTAATTTTTCCTATTGTCTTTTTGTTCTCCATTTCATTTAGCTCTTTTAATTTTTATTATATCTTTTCTTTTGCTGACTTTGTGTGTTTTCTATTCTTCTTTTTCTGGTTCTTTAAGATGAAGTGCTAAGATATTTACTTGTGATTTCTCTTATTTCTTAAGATTGGTCTGTAATGATATAAATTTCCCTCTTATTACTGCTTTTGCAGTGTCCCAATAATTTTGATATGTTGTATTTTTATTGTCATTAGTTTCTATGTAGTTTAAAATCTCTTTCTTTGTTCTCTGATCTAGTCATTTTTAAATAAGATGTTGTTTAATGTCGATGTGTATGTGTTTTTTTCTGCTTTCGTTTTACAGTTGATCTCCAATTTCAGAGCATTGTGATCTGAGAATATACTTGGTATTTCTATCTTCCTGAATTTGCTGAGGCTCCTTTTGTGTCCCAGCATATGGTCTGTTCTTGAGAATGTTCCATGTGCACTAGAAAAGAAGGTATAGTCTTTTTTTGCTGGTTGAAGTGTCCATTAATTGTCAATTATCTCCAGTTGTTCTAATGTGTCATTTAGAGCTGATACTCTTTAAATTTATTTTCTGTTTGGATGATCTATTCATGGCTGTTAAGGGGATGTTTAGTTCTCCTACAATGATTGTGATTTTGTCACTTTCTTCTTTCAGATCTGTTAGTAGTTGCTTTATATATTTTGGTGTTTCATGATTGAGAGCATATTTATTAATTAGTGTCAAGTCTTCTGTTGTATTGTGCCTTTTATCACTATGTAATGTTCATCTGTGTCTCTCATTATCTTTTTTAACCTTAAGTTTGTTTTGTCAGATATCAGTATGGCAAGTCCTGCTTTTCTCTGGTTACCATTTGCTTGGAGTATTGTTTTCCAATTTTTCACTGAGTCTGTTTGTCCTTATGGCTGAAGTGTGTCTCTTGGAGACAGCATTTGAATGGGTTTTGTTTTGTAATCCAGTCTGCCACTCTGAGTGTATTTATTGGTGAGTTCCGTCCATTGACATTTAGAGTGATGGGTGATATATGAGGATTTTCTATGACCATTACTTCCTTTTTAAAATTTATTTTTGTTAGTTTTTTGTTGTTCCAACGCTATATCATTTATTCTGATGTTTTGTTTCTAGTCAAAGAGACTTCTTCAGCTTTTCCTGAAGTACTGGTTTTGTGCTGGCAAATTCCCTCAGCTTCTGTGTGTCTGAGAAGATCTTCATTCCTCCTGCATATCTGAAGAATAATTTTGCTGCATAATTTATTCTTGACTGGAAGTTTGTCTCTTTTAATATTTTGAATATTTTATTTCACTCCCTCCTGGCTTGTAGAGTTTCTGCTGACAAGTCTAATGACAGCCTAATGGGTTTACCTTTACAGGTTATAGTTCTTTTTTCCCTAACTGCCTTGAGAATTGTCCCTTTGTCTTTGGTTTTTGACATCTTCAGAACAATATTTTTTGGAGAAGATCTGCTAGGGTCCAGATATCTAGGGGACCCATTTTCTTCTTGAATTTGGGGCTCCAGATCTTTCCATAGGTTTGGAAAATTCTCACTTACTATTTGTTTGAGTACACTTTGTAGAATGCTCTGCTTTTTCTTCCCATCCTATTATCTTGATTTTGTTTTTTTCTCATGGAGTCAGATAGTTATTGCAGAGTTCTTTCAATCCTTTTGGTTCGGTGTTCCCTATCTCCCTTTTTTTTGAGATATTTCCATGTTCTGACCTTCAGTATCAGTAATTCTTTTCTAGATCTGGTTGGCTCTGTTGTCTATTACAGTTATTTCATTTCTCACTTCTCTTATTGCATTATTTATATCTCAAATTTCCATTTTGTTCTTCTTTGTAGTTTGAATTTCTTTGTTAAACTGTTCCTTTTGTTTATGATTTTTTTTTTCTGAGAGCATTAATCTCAGCTATGGTGTTTTGCCAGTATGTTTCCATGTCTTTAAGAGCATTTAGAACCACTATTTTATATTCTCTGTCAGTTAGTTCATAAATTTCTAGATCTATAAGATCTTTTTCTGGAGATTTTTTATATTCTTAAGAAGCATCTTTAAATCCTAAGGTACTCATATTGTTTGTTGTGTTCTTCTTCTTAGGCACAAGGGCTTTATTTCCAACAGGGCCTAGGAGATCACTTTATTTATCTGATTAGTGTATTTTAAAATATGAAAACACTTCATGAATTTTCATGTCATTCTTGTGCAGGGGTCATGCTAATCTTCTCTGTATCATTCCAATTTTAGTATATGTGCTGCTGAAGTGAGCACTTGTCCTCTTGTTCTGATCCCCATTAACTCTTGACAGCTCTGCAGTGGGAAGTCACCTAAACTTGGTTCAAGGACATCTGAAAATGGATTGGATGCAGACTTATAGACCTGGGCTCCAGAGTGAATGGAGTCTTTTGGGCACATTACTCAGCCTCCTGTGTAAATGGAGGGTTGACTTATGATCCACAGGTCTTCTTGTGTGTCAAAAGTCTCAGTTTCTAAGTGCAAGTTCCTGAAAACAATCACAGTGCACAGCATTAATATAAAGACACAGAGTGCTCAGTATAGTTTTATTTTAATGTTATTTGCTAAATTATGTCCACCAACCCCAAATTCATATGTGAAGCCCTAACACCCAGCAGACTGTATCTGGAGATGAGAATTCTAGTAAGTAATTAAGGTTAAATAAGTCATAACAGTGAAGCCCGGCATGACTGATGGTCACATAAAAACAGAAAAAGAAAGAGATTATCTTTTTCTCCACATGCACATCCCAAAATAAGAACATGTGAGGACACAGCAATTTGGTGGCCACCTGCTAGCCAGAGAGAGAGGTATGATCAGAAACTGAACCCTTCCAAAGCTTGATCTTACACTTTCCAGCCTCTGAAACTATCATAAAATAAGTTTTCATTGCTTCAGTAGTGCAGCCTGTTGTATTTTGTTTTGGCAGTGGACCAGACTGACACATTGAGGTACAAGAGAATGCAAAAAACATCAACAAACCTAAACTTCTCCTGAGAGTTTCCTAAATGAATTTTAGACTCAGATGTAAATAACTCAGGAATTGCCCCAGCTTACAATAACCACACCCTCCTCTGATCTCCCACAGCTGAAGCTTCTAAACTTACACTCACACATTCTACCAGACTTCAGTGTGTGTCTTCTGTCTCCTGTTAAGCTGTGAGCCCTTCGTAGGTGAGCACTGTGTTAGTATCTGTAACATAATGGTCTAGCAACCTCTGTGAGTTCATGCTTTTTTGAGGGTACACTGATAAAAGCTGAGCAGGCTTGCTATTTAGCTTTAATTGTATCTCTCACTAGTTGATGCCTGGATCTGACATTCAAGACTCTTCAAAAACTGTTTAATAGAACTAAACCCACAAGAGACATTAACTAGAAATTATTAAACTACAATTTATCTCTTGAACACACGGTGTTGAATCTCACCCCAAACCTTACTGAAATCTGACTTCTCCCTGCTTGGAATAATTTTTTTGTCTTTTATTGGCCCAAATTGAACACACACACCAGGTACTATCCAAAGTTCCTTCTCATTTATGAAACTTTCTCTGAGCACTGTGATGACTTGCCTATGACCATGGGAAAAATATTTTCTCTGCTTCGCATTTGACATTTAAGGAGGTTCTGGTCTTTGACATCTGTGGATATGCATCAAAGCATTAATACAGTGTTCCTAAAGGTAACTGAATGGTTATCTATAAAATTATAAGCTCCTTGAGGACAAATACTAGGCCATGCTTTCATGATTTTCCCACCTTCTGCAATCAAAAGATATATCTGGAGTGTGTGTTCATGATCCAGCTAAACTGCTGACTTAATAATTTAATTCAAACAGACTCCACTTCCCTGTGAGCAGACCAGGCCACACTTCAGTCTCAAGTGATAACTTGTGTGCACTCATCTGTACCACCTGACCTGAGGGGAACACATACATGGTACATCCCCCACTCTGGAGGCTGAGATGGTGTTCAGCTCTGCTTTCCCTTCCTTCCAGCCTCTGCTTGCTTTTGTGGATGCTCTTTGTTCAGACCATGCTTTATGATTTGGTTGTACTATCACTGCACATTCCTCAGATTGAAGTGAAAAACCTTCATCCAACTTGTGAAGATCTTGGTCTCATCATGAAAGTAACCTGGCTCCTCCATCAACTGAACACAAGATTTTGCCTGTCTCTCCTCACTGTCATAGCAGATGAAGGATTGGTTGTCCATGAAGCCAAGGCAGTAAATGCAGGGAATCCTGGAGCTGGCCCAGGCACAGCTGAGTAGAAATACTGCAAAGATAGTGAGCCTGAGATAAGAACCAGGGACAGTGGATCAGAGCAAGCTCCAGTATTTATTTAGGACCCGTCCCCAGTGTGGAAGGAACGAGAATGTATGCCCATGTGTGTGACAGCAATGAGCAAGCCAAATGTGCTCTGTGTTTGTATACTAATTAATTCAGCTGGAAAGATGGGCATTGGGAATATAGAGCAAGGGCACTCACCCCAGTCTGGGAGCAGATAGGGACATCTTCTCTGAGGAGGTGACATTTGAACTGAGGCTTGAAGACAATTGGAGGTTTACAGGGTTGGTATGTTTAATACAGAGGGAAAAACCTGGAGAAAAGCCCTGGAAATTGGACAATGTGGTGGGTTCACAGGACTGAGGGAGTTGAAGGGAGCTGTAGCATGGGGCTGAATAGTGCCCCCAGTAGGACCACCTAGATTTGAGTGTTTCCTCTATCACCCACTGAGCTGTGTCACCCAGACAAGTAACTTACCCACTGTGTGCTTCAGCTGCCTCAGCTGTGAAATGGGTGGTGTATTAGGGTTGTGGTGAGAATTGCTGAACTGATGCATGTGAAGTACTCAGAACAGCACCTGGCACATAGTCAATGCTTAGCCAGTGTTTTCTCCCATGGCTGGAAGGAAACAAGGTGGGAGAAGGGAGGTGATGATAGAGGCTGAGCACTGCAAGCCC
>PVJL010018268.1:0-16342 GCA_004026885.1 Lyroderma lyra
GGGCCCCCTGGTCAGCAGGCCCCCGGCCGGAGCAGTCGGCGGGGGGCCCCCGACTCTGGCCGTCCGTGACCTCCGCACACAGACCCAAGGGTCCGTGACCCAAACAAGTAACGGGTCGTGACAGAACCACCGACACTTCGTGAAGTAGCTGGGCGCAGCGAGGCTCAGTGCGGGCACCCCCATGCTGCTGCTGGGCGAATGCCAGTGTCCGCGACTGTCATGTTCTCATGTCCCCGACGCCACCAGCTCTGGGCAGTCCTCCCCCTGAGGGGCTCCTGCCGCCACTGTGTGTGGCCCCAGGTCCGGGGGACCCCCTGGTCCTCCGGCACTACCACAGGCAGCCAGCGGGGTCTCGCGAGGACCAGGAAGTGGTCTCTCTGCCTCTGCTCTCATTTTTCAGGAAAGTTCCGCCTAGTGCTTCCCGCCCACCCGTCCGAACAGCCGTGAGGAGGCCACTTCTGAACTGAAGGCCCCCCCCGCCCTGATCCCTGCCACTCGTCGGCAGGCCCCCCGAGCACGGGTCTGCGCCCTGAGTTGCCGTCCGGAAGCTGCGTCCAGTGACAGCCATCAGCTCGCGCCCCTCACGCCCTCTCGGCCCGCCAGCACCACCGCCTTCAGCCCGGGTTTCCTGCCGAGTTCTCGAGGGTTGAAAACCGCGTTTACTCTTACAGGAACCGACGTCAATTATTCGCTACGAATGACTGTCGATTCGCTTTTACGGCAACGGGATGACAGGGCGTTCTGTCCCCACGCGCTGGCCCACGCCTGACGGCACGGCTGCCCACACGCGTGCCACGTCCCCGTGTGACCTCTGTCGCTGCCACGGGCTGCACACAGGGGGCCGCAATGCACCTAATTATAGCCGTCCCCCAGACGCCTTTGCAGACAAGTGAGAAGGGCACGTGGAGGAGACCGGCTATCGCACCGCTTGGCGGTCACCCTTTGCTGAAGTTTACCCAAAAGTCAAGTCCAGTCCAGGAACAAATGAGCTTCTCTAAATGGAAACCGTGTAACGGTCCTTATCTGGGACAGGACGCCCCATTCCAAGGCATTCCGTACGCGACTCTGAGGGCGTTCCTGAGGCTCAAAGCCCCGTGCCGCGCCGCCGACCCAAGGCCAAGCCCTGTCCGTGACACCAGCCTCTGACGGCACGCGTGGGGGGCACAGCTCCCGGCCTGCTGCCACGGACGGCGCAGCCCTCCTGACCAGGGACCGTCCATGCACCGCGGCCTGTGTGGTGCTTCCACTGTGCGGGGCTGCGGGGCTGCGGGGCTGGGCGGGACCCACGCACGGGGACGCAGAGGTGGCAGCTGGACACCGGGTCCTGTTTCCTCTGCCGTTGGTGGTTCATTGGACGTCTCGCTGAGGGCACGCAGCGGCCACGGGGCCCTCTCCGACACGGTGCCTGCGCTGGGCTCACCTGTTAGTCTAAAACCGTCCAGTCAGACCTGACGACAGTCACCACCGCAGAGAGGACTGCAGGCAGCCATCGCCCCGGCTCTTTTGGGACGACGCCAGTCGCTTCCGGAGAGAAAACTTATCGAATAGAAAACACAGATGCACCGAAAACCAAATTCAAAATCAAACTGATATTTCTGGAAGACTCAAGGCCAACTGCCCGCGTGCTTCGTTCTCAGCCTGCACCTCTCCTAGCGCAGGTGAAACAGTGACGCCCCCGGTTTCCTGCCTGGCGTGACGTCAGGTGTGTGCAGCCGACACCCACGAGCACTGCGTCTCTCTGAGGTACGAATCCAGGCGTCCTGTTCGTGTCACGTTAAACTGAGTAAAAAACAAGCCGGTGCACACACAGGTACTTCTTTGGTTGTTATTGTCAGAGCCGGTGTCTGAGCGCATTTACACTTTGATTTTTCTTTATTCGTTTTAACATCATGTGTTTAAAATGTGGGCATGAAGGTTTCGGGGTCTGCGCTTCGCGGGAGAAGGCAGGCGAACACAGTGGGCCGACACGAAACGGGTCTGCTCTCACCGTGGGTGTGTGAACACGGAGTCCTAAGGCTGCGTGAGGGACGTGCGTTTTGACAAATCCTCAAAAGTTAAAGTAACTTTAGTATCAGAAATAAAACAGTGTCTTAATAAAATCTCCAATATATTTTCTTGTAGTGACAAGAAAATCTTTTAAAACTTCATATTAACATTAAGTCACATTTAAAGCACTTCATGGCTTACACTTATGAAAAAGGAATTAAAATTAAGAACTTCCAGAAGAAAAGCAAATACGATTATTCCACAAAGACTCGGCGGTACATGTCATCCACGTGAATTTTGAAACTCTTCTAAAGTGCACACAAAGGTCATTGGATCTGAAGGTCGGCGTGAAGGTCAGCACACATCCCCGGCGAGCACGGTGTCACTGGTAGCTGGTGCGCAGCCCGCTCTCCGCCTGGGGACACAGGGTGGAGCCCGGCTCAGCGCAGCTCCTGACACTCGCTCGGGGCTGGACTGCAAGCCACCACGCGGCCCCCTGGTGAGCCCTGTCACCCACGGGGCGTCTGCTGCTGGGGAGAGCCTCTGCCTACGATGGGGGACGGCAAGTGGGGACGGTGGTGGGATGGCGAGTGGGGACGGCTGGGCAGGAGGCTTGCAGGTGCCATGTTGACTCTCACCCATTGTGAGGAGCACCCACACAGCGAGGCATTCAGACGAACCGACGTGGGAGACACTGATGTGACAGATGCCCGATGTGACAGATGCCCGAATGCAGGAGACGCCCGATGTGACAGATGCCCGAATGCAGGAGAAGCCCGAATGCGGGAGACGCCCGATGCGACAGACGCCCGATGCGACAGACGCCCGATGTGACAGACGCCCGATGTGACAGGCGCCCTATGTGACAGATGCCCAAATGCAGGAGACGCCCGATGCGGGAGACGACCTATGTGACAGATGCCCGATGTGACAGGCGCCCGATGTGACAGACGCCCAATGCGGGAGACGACCTATGTGACAGACGCCCGACGTGTCAGACGCCCGATGCGGGAGACGTCCGATGTGGCGGGCCAGTACCGGCCAGGGCCTGTTGCTTCCCAGTGCAGATCGCGGCGGCCCTGCACACAGGACGGGGCGCCCCGCGGTGCATTCCGGGCGTCCGGGGTGACCGCTTCAGGAGACGGTCACTTGCATTTTCCACGGACTCTACGCTGTCCGCTGGGTCACGACTGAAGGCTCCAGAAACTGTCGGTCACAGAAAGAAATGCTTGGCAGGCCCCGGGGTTACGTGACCGGCACGAGGGTCCTGGGGCCCCTCCCTGGTCCCAGCCTCTCCATTTCCGGGCGACGAGGGCGGATGTGCAGCGGGGAGAACGCCCCCTCGGTGGACGGCGTTTCCCTCTTGGACGCCCCAACGACGTGAAGTTTAAAACACGTTTCGTTTTAGTTCAACCTGGTTTCTGACGAGTCACCGGAGAGACGACCGAAGACATCCCCACCGCCAGGCACAAACCGTGCCGTCCTCAAGCACGTCCTGGGCAGACGCGCGTCCCTCCAGGGGCCACGTGACCCGGACGTGGCGCTGGACGCCCCCGCACGCAGCCCCCCTCCGCCCTCAGCGCCCAGCCCACGCCTGAGCTTCCTCTCCTGCTTCCAAACTTGGTTCACGCCCCCGGCAGCCACGCGGGAGACTAAAACCCCGACGTGGCAGGAGTGTAACACGGAGCTGTGGCTGCTGTCCGTGCCAGATGACCTTGGGGTACACGTCTCGGCGAGCCCCTTCTGTGCTCCTCCGGGTGGCACGCACGGACACGAGGCGCGGGCAGCTCACTGACGCCGGGCTCGCAACGCGGGGAGACGCAGCGACGTGCTCACGAACTGGACGCCACCGGGACGGCAGGGGTGCAGCCCTTGTGGCTCCGGGCACGGCCGCGTCAGGGGGCAGCTGTCGGCGTCGGCACCTGCTGATGTGCCCTGGGTCATGCGCTCGCAGGACAGGTGGGTCAGCTGGGACCGCGTGTTGCACTTCTGTGTGGAGGAAGTGTCCCCCGGCTCGCTCCACAGCAGCCCAGAGCCGCGTGCCCGTCCCCTCCCGCCCCTCCCGCCCCTGGCAGGGGCACCGCGGTCCTCGCCGCCTTCGCTCCCACCTGAGCCCGGCCTGCGAGCGAGTCTCCGGAATGCGCTGGAGAAAACGGTTCCCCCCCCGGCTCCTCGGTGTCCTTGTCACAGCAGCTGGGACAGCGCTGTCACCTGCTCGTTGCCCCTGCACAAGCTGCATGGTCCCCCCTCAAGTCCTCTGCGTGGAAACCAAATCCTGCTCGGGGTGGGGGGTCCGCAACCCCCCAAGCTTGCTGCTGCCAGTCTGTGCCCGGGGGCCCCCGGCCGTGCTCCGGAGCGAGTGCAGCTCCATCAGCGACGCGACGAGACGGCGCTGCCCGGGCTGCGGGGCTGAGTGCACGGACGCGAGGTTCTGTGTCTGCAGCTCTGTCAGAGTCACCAAGTAACCGGCGGTTGTCACCTGCCGTCCAGCTCGCTGACGGACACAGGCGTTCCTGAGCCGATCGCAAACGGTCCCCCAGTCCAGGTCCAGGAACCCCCAGACTCCGTGCGGCTCCCTCTCGTTCTGGGCGTTGGGGGGCCTCGGGTTCCTCTCCGGTTCTCAGACCGCTCCCTCCGCTGTGAGTCCGTGGCTGCCCCGGTGGGACACACGGCTGAGCAGGGACAGGGACAGGCGATGGCGGCGCGCGGCGTGCTCACCACAGGTGCGAAGTCTCTCGGGAAAAGCAGGTCAGAGGACGCGATTAGCACAGCCAAAGGCACGAAACGCTGCCGACGGGGGTGGGGACGCGCAGCGGCACGGACGGTAACCGGACAGCAGGGGCAGCGGCGACGGGCCCCAGCTGCCCTCGCGGAAACCAGCACTCGGTCTACCGGACACAGTGAGTGACACCCCAGGGGCCTTAACGCCACAGCTGTCTGGTCACGACCGCGATGGTCATTTCCAACGGGAGCCACACACTCCGGGCAGGCGCCCACGGCGTCCCGAGCGGTGGGCTGTGTGGACGCCTCCCAGCGACTTCGCTTGTGGAAGTGGGCACACCCCGTGCACGCTGAGGGGACGCGGTGACCGCGAGCCCAGGGAACGTGCCCCGAGCACGCAGCCTCAGGCCTGCCAGGCGGGGCGCACCCCGCACACGTCTCGTAGAATTTCAAGAATCAGGTTAAAAAGGCCAAGCACAGAGCCGTGGCGAAGGGCAGGGTGTCGTCCACGCTGTGTCAGAAACAGTCCTGGGGGGAGTCCTTGCTCCACGAGGCGGGTGGACAGCACGAGCGGGACACACAGCGTGGCGTGCAGGGTCCTGCGGAAGCCGGGCAGGGACGGGGGTTGGTCCCCTCTGCTCCCTGCTGTGTGCACACTTGTAAGGAAGGAGCAAACTGGGCTGACTGGGCGCCCACCAGCTCCCAACGGCCCAGTCCTGCCCACACCCACGACGGACAGTGCGTCACGGGGAGAGAGAGCTCAGTGAGAGCGAGGCACAGAGGCTGCTATGTGACGTCCCCAAACAGGCCCCCAGCCCCGGGACTCCTTATTTTCCTTCTGGTTTCGCTCGCGTCTGGTTTCAGCACCGCGGAGCTGAATGCACGCTTTTGTTCTCGCCGGGCACGCGACCAACCACCTTCGGTCGGCAGCCAAGGGCCGCCCAGCCGCCCGGAGGGCCCCGCGGAAGCCGTGTACAGACACGCCCGACGACGGAGCGTGGACACACACGGCTGTGACACCGGCTCGCACGTGCGCTGAGCATTTCCTCAGAAACGACAGGGGTGCAGGACCTTGTCTGCAGGCTGGCCCCCAGCCCGTGACCGCCTGGGGACCAGAGGTGACATGTTCTCCACGGCGGTGTGTGAACTAGAAGCAACCTCACCCCATTACTGTCACTGGGCCTGCAGCCGTCGACCCTACCACCCCCAGAGCAGGCGAGCGGGTTCGCCGTGTTCATTCGAGGCTCGTTCTGCCCAACGGTCCAGTGCTTCCCCCCACCCTGCCCCCCGTGTGTGACGCCCGGCCGGCCCACCCTTCACTCTTCTGGCTCTTGACTCCCCCAGGCTGACGGCACGAGCTCAGGGTGCATGGTGGTCACTGTGCTCGTCTGTGCAGCAGCCGGCCAGGGGGGCGTGTGTGCCTGTGCACACATGTGCACGCGTACATGTGTGTGCATGTGTGTGCACACATGTGCACGCGACACACACAGCATGCAGGACTGAGGGCCGCGGGCCGAGGAAGACACAGTGGGGGGCGTTTGGCCAGGGGGCAGCGGCCATGAGCCCAGCCCCGCGGGACGTCTCCTACGCCCTTGGGGAAGGTCAGGAGCTGCCCCGGGCGCGTGCTCCTCCCATCTGTTGGTACGTGTGTAGGAGGACAGTTTGTGACCTCAGCAGAGAGGCTGAGGACGTGGAGGCCCCTCCTCCTCCCTTCCGGAAAGCAAGCTCACGGGGGCGGGGCCCTGCTCTCCTTCAAGCCTGTCTGCAGACACCCCCAAACCTGCTCCCATGCGATGCAGCCAACAGGGCAGGAAGGGCTCCCAGACGCCCAGGGGCAGTGCGCAGCGCCCCTCGGGACAGGGGCGGGGAGACAAGGGCCACGTCCCCCCCCTCCCCCCCCGGCAGCGTGAAGAGGGAGGCACAGAGGGCAGAGACAGGAACGGGGGCTGTGGGGGGCACCGGGTCCTGGCAGGTGCGGCCGGGCGAGCGGGGGAGCAGGCCGGCTGGCCCCGGGGGAGGCTGCACGGCCCTCAGAGCGTCCTGGGTCCGGGTGTCGGAGAGGAAGGAGGGATCTAGAAACTTTGGCTGCAGAAGCCAAAGCCGGGACTCCCACTCCCACCAGGTCAGAGCGAAGGTCCCGTGGAGCTCGTGGGGGAGGGGACGGGCCACCACTGGGCAGTGCGAGGGGCCTCGGCAGGGGCGGGGCACCAGTCACAGGCTCGTGGGCAAGTTTAATGACTCCAAGTGCAGGGTGACCGTCAGTCTCGTCCCAGAGCCATGGCCTTCCGCCTCCGTGTCAGGGCTGCACGGTCCCCCGAGTCCCGTCCTCAGGAGCAAACTGCCCTCTCGCCCCGGTCGGAACGGTGGACCCGGGCCTTGGGGACACGCTCCTCAGAGCCCGCGGTGATTCCATGTGCGAAGGTCCGACGACCCCGCACACAGGCGGCCCCGCCCCTCGGCCGCACTTGGCACCTGCCGGTCACTCTCTTGTTTAAACAAAGGGCGACGAGCCGCACGGGGACTGTCACCGCGCCGAGTGGAGCAGGAAGTGAGAGACAGATGGCTTGGGACAAAGTGGACTTTGGAACCAAACAAGGCACCTGAGTCCTGGTCCCACCCTCTAAGTGTCCGTCACAGCAGGCTGTGGGCTCGGCCGCTGCACCGGGCAGGGCACGGGGTGGCTCCGCGCTTGCTGCGCTGACGCCGAGCTGTGCGCAGGGACAGCAGGTGCGGTGAGGAGGAGCAGGGCCAGGCACGGGCTCGCCCACTGCTGCTGGAGTGTCCCCTCCTCTGCACCCCCACACGTTTCCGGCACCCCTCCCCTCACCCCCACAGCCCCGGCCAGCACCCCTCCCCCCCCACCCCCGGGCAGCTGGACGGCGGTCACCCCCACGAAGGCGCGGCCTGGCCTCCCTCCCGACGCCCGCAGCCCGCAGCCCGCAGCCGTCTGTGCACACGGAACGTGTTTTTGAGGAACCTGACAGCCTTTGAAGAACCGAACAGAACCGAGACTAAGACTCGGGGGCCCGCTCGCTCGTCGCTGCACGCGCCCGTTGTTCCACGCATTTCTGGTGCCGACGTGTGCAAGGCGCAGCTGTCACTCAGTGCTGGGCGCGCTCACCGATATTGGGGTGCTTCAGCAGGCGGCAGATCCGGGCTTCCCTTTCCAGTTTCTGATGGTCTGTTAAAACAAACAAAGAGGTCAGGAGCGTCTGACGACTTGGGGCACGGCCGCGCGGTGGCTCCCCGGGGGTTTCCGTTTGAGAGCCGAGGCCTTGGCCGTGGCACCGTGCGCACAGTGGGGCGTTTAACAGCCCCCCTGCCCGTTCTCTGGCCGACGCCTCGGTGTCCTCTGCACCGTCACCCTAACGGGACACTACGTAACCCGGTGCAGACACGCTCTCCGGCCGAGGACGCTGTCGGGACCCTGGATGCCACACAGGGACCCCTGCAGCTTGTCCCCAGGGAGCCGTGCTCCCTGGGCAGTCACGGGTGCCACCAGGCACTCTGCACACCACTGGCCTCTCCGTGTCCCCGGGCACAAGGACCACACTGATGACAAGTGGGACAGTTTTGGCTTGCGGAGGTGAACGGGATCACAGAATGTGGTATCACCTACACTTACAAGCTGAATTGTGTCCCCCCAAAACTTCTGTGTTGAACTGTGACCCCAGAATCTCAGAATGTGACTAGTTTGGAGATGGGTCCTCACAGAGGTGATCAGGTCATTAGGGTGGGGCCTACTCCGACAGCACCGTGTACTGACGAGGGGAGGGGACACAGGCACACCGAGGGACGGCCCCGCGGGGACGCGGGGAGCACATGGCTGACTGCACGGCAAGAAGCGAGGCCTGGGGAGGAACCAGCCCTGTGACACCTGCGCATGGGCTCCAGCCCCCAGAACCTGAGGACATCCGAGCCCGTGGTCCTCTGTGACGGCAGCCCCAGCCGCCCGACGCAGGACATGCTCATTTTCTATTGTCACAGAACAAACGCCACAGACGCCGACGCTTGCACCACCACACACGGTCAGTTCCTGAGGGCCAGGGCCCGGCACAGCTTAACCGAGCCCGGCCGTCGGGTCTGCCAGGCTGTGTGAAGGCACCAGCGGGGTTCGGGTTGGGGTGTCAGCGACGGCCCTGATGGGGGATGTGCTCCTCCCACCCCTGTGGCTGGGGACAGGACTCAGGTCCTCGAGTCACTGAGCCGAGGGACTGGGATCCTACTGGCGATGGGCCGGTGGCTGCCCTCCACTCGGTGTGCTGTGGGCACACGGCAACTCGCGTCACAGGTCACCCAGGGAAGGGGTCTGCTGGTGAAAGGCAAGCCACTGTCCCCTCTGGGTGCATCGCAAAAGCGACAGCTCATCACATTAGCCACATGCCCCTGGTTAGAAGCAAGTCACTGGGCTGGCCCACTTTCACGGGGGGGCGATTACACAAGGGCAGGCGTCCCAGGAGGCTGGCATCACTGGGGCCACTTTCGCAGCTGTTGCCACAGTGGACCGTACAGCAGCCTGGTGTCCCCAGGAGCCTCCTCTCTAGAACGAGCTCCACGTATTTCCCCCCTGACCCCGACACACACCTGAGTGACCTCCCCTCCCAGACAGAGCTCAGTGACCAGCCACAGGTGTCCACGTGGTGCCACTGGCCATGTGCCGACGTCCCCTGCACGACGAGAGAAGAAAACTTTTCGCGAAGGTCGGAGCTCAGCGACAGTGCAGACGAGTGTCACCAGGCATTCGTCGGTCAGCATCCAGCTCACGGGTCGGCTTCAGGGGCAGCCGCGGGTGAGTGGCGATGGCGTGCCCGTGCCGCCGAGCCCGTTTCTGCATGAAACCTGCTGAAGACAAGGGCTCCTTCCACGTTTAAAACTTCCTGCGCCTTTAACTCAGTCGGCAACGGAAAGCACCGCCCGCCCCCACTCCCAGCTCGCACGGCGGGGGCAGACTGCCTGTCCCGTCCGACAGGACACTGCAATGCGTCCACATGCAGCATGGGCCCCGGCGCGCTTCGCCGCCCCCCCAGACGCGCCTTTTCTCTTTCGTGCTCGGTGTCGCCGTCCCCAGCGCGGAGGTGCCCCTGGCCGGGCTCCCAGACTGGGCCAGCCCCAAGCAAAGTCTGCCGGCAGCCCGGCTGGCGGAGCCCCCGGTTCAGAGGCAGAGACAGGAGGTGCCACCTGAGCTGACCTTGTGCCTTCTCAGCCCTGAAAGACGAAGACGTCTGCTGCTACGTGGCGACCCTTCTAGCTGCCAGGCCACGCTCTCCTGGACGACACAGAGAACGGACTTCCACTCCCCAGGGGAACGGACAGACCCACTGCCCATCTGCCACGTGTCTGCCCGCAGCGCGACCCTGAACACAACTTCCGGTTTGCGCTGATCCGCAGGTATTACCGGAACCCAAACCAGACTCCCTCCCAGCTGGGCCGGGGGCAGGGGAGCCCCAGGCGCGTGCTGGTTTTCCGTCACCCTTACGAGAAATTAGGGTACCTCTCCCTCCGCAGCCAGCGACACGACAGAGAAGCTCTTGCCGTTTGCTCCTTAAAACCTGAGACGCTCGGAATTCTGCCAAGTGACCTGGAAACGGGCTGCCACCAGATGCCTGTGCCGAGGGCGTGTGCGGTCGCATCAAGCACGCGGCCATGTGCGTCCTGCCCGTGCCGTCCTGAAGACGCCATCGCCTGCGCAGGTCGTCCACGCTCCCCACACGGCCCGGCCCCGCCTGCTCCCCTCACCCCGAGGCCACCTTTGTTTCAAGAATGTTCTGGGAAAATCAGATTCCAACAGGAAAACTGCATGTGACACTGCAGGGGACGGGACAGAGCTAGACGGCTGACCGGTAAAGGCGCACACACCTGAACCGGGGCGGGGGCCCTTCCCCGATGAAACGTGTCCCGGTCACGTCAGAGGGCACCCCGTGCACCTTCTGTCCCAACGATGCCACTAAGTGGCTCCTCAGAGTGGCTGCGGATATGCCAAGGCTCCCACGGAATCACCGGGGACATGAATGCGCTGAGCAGCAGCTCACTGAGGAAGAGAAGACGTGAGACTACGGTGCAAAGGCGGCTGCGGCCCGAGCTCAGCGGCACGCGCGGTCGGGGACGTGCGCAGCCCACGTGGCCACAGCAGCAGCGGAGCCTGTCCTCTAAGTCGCTGTGCCACCCCGGGTGGGCCAGGGAGGCGAGGGGCCCCACGCGTGATGAGCACACGTCCTGCCACCCAGAGGCGGACCCCTTACAGCTCTGCCTCTGCTTCCTCTGTGCTCCGGCCGAAGTGCAATGAAAACACGGGAAAATACCATCGAAGTCCAGGCTGCCGCTGGCACACAAACCACTCCACTCCCGCCGCAGCCACGAGGGCCATCTCACATCGCAGTGGCCCACGGCGTGCACCCACACTCCCGGCCAGCACGCGGCTCCCGCAGCGGGCCCAGGGCCGAGTGGCCACAGCCGCACCGCTCCTGGCCTCTGCGCCCCGGGCGGCCGCGCCACATGCCCCTGCCGTCGCCGTGCTGGCATCCGCCTTCAGTCTCGGTCCTCGTCCTCCAGAAGCAGGACACTGAAATTCCCGATGCCCTGTGCCCGCGGCTCACACCTCCGGGGTAACGTCCTTCACCCGTTAGGGCCGGCAGCCCGCGGACCCCCGCCCTTTCCCCAGCCCGTGGCCTCCCACACCCCCGGGCGCTCTGCTCCAGCCTCCGGGCCCCGGGGACTCCCTGAAGGTGCCACGAGTCCCCCAGCTCAGCGCCGCTGTGCAGGCGGCCAGGACACGTGTTCGTCTGACCGGTTTCTGTGGTTCCACAGCTGCTCTAGGACTCTCAAGGGTCTGGGTGGGGGCAACGCACGCCCACCCCGAGAGCATCTCCCCAGCCGGACAGTTTAAAAACACTCGGGTTCAAAACACGCACAGAAGACGGCACAGGCCACGGTGCCCTGCGCCGCGATCCCTGTGGGCGGCATCTCCTGAGGCAGACGCTCAGTCTGCCTGTCACCGCACTGAAGCCTACGCTGTCTCCTTCCCCTGCCGTGTGACACTTGTGTATTAGCACTGAAAGCTGAGGTGCCCTGCCTGTCCTTTATTTTCAGGGCAAAGACAGCGAGTGACAGAGCAAAGCACAGACCGTTCACCAGCCACAGCAAACGTGGGAGCCGCCCTGAGAAACCAAGTCTGACTTCAGATTTCATCCCGAGTCCCTTCCTTCTAAGCTCCTGACGCATGTGGTCACAGGTTGGGGGCAAAGATCACGCCAAGACCCCCAGTTAGCCCTCCAGGTGGCCAGACCCTCACGGGGGTTTGCATGGCAACTGAAGACGACGAAAGCTTCGTGCAGACGACCCCCTACAGCGTGCCCAGTGACACGCAGATACCGAAGCAGCCATTTCCAGCTACAAGCTGCTACGTGATTAGCTCTGAAACCCCAGTGTGACGGCCTCCTGCCTCAGGGGGGCCCTGCCCACAGGTGACCCGCTCTGCCAGGGACCGTGGCACTGCTTACAGGGCCACGGGGGGAATTAAACCAGAATTCCATGGAGCGTTACCGTTCACACGTCGGACGTCAGACGCGCAGGTGTGCACATCTCTTAGGCAGGTGGACACGTGTGCCAGGTCACAAGTCACAAGTGCCAGCAGTCCCTGCAGACATGCCGGCAGGCGCTGTGTGCACAAATGTGACTTAAAAACTTCAGGAGCTTGGGAAGGGGGATGGACGCGATGAGGGACGGACGAGGGAGAGAACGCCCCCCAGTGACCCCCCCCCCCGGGGCCCCCCCCCCCCCGGGGCCCCCCCCCCCCCCCCCCGGGACCCTGCTCCAGGTGACCCCGCCCCCCGGTGACCCCTCCCCCTGGTGACCCCGCTCCCACCGGTGTTGCAGGCTCGGGCACACCCTGCCACCGCCCTCCCTCCTGAGTCCCACTGGCCGGGAAAGCGTCAGCCGTCTTTACCACAAACCCACCTGCAGCTCCGGAATGCTCGTTCTCAGAAAGTGTCACCGCTCAGTCTAGAAGCCACGTGCAAGCCTCAGCGAGCTGTCCTGTCATCACTTCTAAAAATAACTGAGCGCGTCAAGCCTTGAGGTCACTTCCAAATACCGTGTGAGCTCCCACTGCCGGTGGCGGGGTCCCTGCGGACACAGCCCTGCCCCCTCTGGGCCCTTGAACCCTCTGGGCCTGCCCCCTCTAGGTCCCCTGTAGAGGAGGCACCAGTACCCCGGACAGGACAGCACCCCTGCTCTGTGCTGACCATGGTCAGTGAGGCCCCAGCAGCCTCCCCTCAGCCCCTCCACCGGAAAGGCCTCACCGCCCCTCAGTCCCCTGCGAGGGCCCACGCAGCGGCTCCGACGAGACCGTCCTACTTGTCCTTTGTGGCTGACAACGAAGCTGCAGAAGGTGAGGTGACTTTTCTAAATGCCACGGTTCCAACGCGTCTCTGATGTCTCTAGTCTTAAACGAGGTTTTTTTAACTACACCCAGGAGGCCTTTGCCTTCGGGGTTCGGAAGGAGGCACAGAGCTCACCCCTGGACTCACTGTCTTCCTGGCACAGGGACTTTGGGGGAGCTGCACCTCGAGAGTCCAGTGTCTGCAGGGTCGGCACGGGTCTAACACGGACACTGAGCCGGGAGCCTCAGCGCCCCCAAACAGCTCCAGTAAGGGTACAGGAGCCTTAAAAATAACACAAGTGGAAGAAGAAAGAGAACGCTTCACACACGGAAGTCCAGGATGGAGGGTCGTGTCCCAGAGCGAAAGCGGCCCTCAGTGCCCGCAGTAGGACGTGCGCGAAACGCCCGCGAGCACGCGCGGTACTCTTCTTGTCCCTGCTGTCCCCTCCCCCAGCAGAGCGGGGCGGTGGGGGGCATGAGCAGCCCTTCCCCAAGCCCCTTCCCTCCCCTGAGGGAATAAGCTCACAGTCATCACATTGTCAGCCACACGTCACCGAAGAGGCCGGAAACTAGTTTACAGCACGCGCCGTCATCCTACATGTCCCCAGGCGCCCGGCCCCAACCACGGCCGAGCTCTCATGGACAGCAGCGAAACCTCTGGCAGTGCAATGTCCACAGGCGACATCCAAATGGTCACCAATGGAAGTGACGTCCACTGGCCTTCCAGGTCACCTCACGCCGGCCTCCTACGGGCACGCCAGGTTACCACGCAAACCAGTTCCGGTGGTTCGACCCCTGCGCTGGGCAGCCTGCCACCTGCCGGTCCCTTCTCAGGAGCACTGGTGACAGAACCAGGGACGGTCACGGCCCTCCCATTCAGGGTGAGCAGTACGGTCAGTGGGGGACAACGGTCCGCGTCCAGTTGGTCCCCAGCCCGTCCCGTGGCCACGCCGGGACATCTGAGCCTCTCGTCTGGCGGACGCGTCACGAGGAACTGGAAACCCAGGCGCCCCCTGGACACGCACCCACCAGGGACATACACCACGGCAGCCAGACCCACGTAAAAGGGGTGTTGCGGCCGCCGGCGCCGCCCGCTTCCTGCGCTCCGGGGTTCAGCCGTCACAGAGCAGCCCGCGGACACGCTGCTTGTTTTTAAATGATTTCAGGATCCCGTTTCGGAGTATCACACGAAGTAAAACTTGTAACCGGGACGGAAGCCAACACTCCTGTCATCCCAACCAGAGGGAAGGGCGTCGGGGCCTGTGCGCCCTTGGGGGCTTGGTCCACCGGCCCAGGGGCAGCTCACTCAGACCCTAGGGTCCTGGGGCAGGGTGCTCCCCTTTCCAACCACGCCCAGGCCTGAAACACAACCGAAAAGGAAACAACGCCCCGCCCTTTCCCAGTAAATGGCCGGCCGTGAGATAGAAATAGCACAGCGACCCCTCCATTCACACCATTTCCTTCTCCTGGGAGACCGGCCGCAGCCCTGTCTCCAGCCCGACCTTGTTCTGCCCTCGAAGCCCTCTGGCTGCCAGAGGTCTGTCTTCACCCCTCCCCACGGGGCTGTCCCCACCCGCGCCCCACCTGGTGCCCACGGGGCTGTGCCTACCCGGTGCCCACAGGGCTGTCCCCACCCATTCCCCACGGGGCTGTCCCCACCTGCTCCCCACGGCGCTGTCCCCACCTGGTCCCCACAGGGCTGTGCCCACCCGGTGCCCACAGGGCTGTCCCCACCCATTCCCCACAGGGCTGTCCCCACCCACTCCCCATGGGGCTGTCCCCACCTGGTTCCCATGGGGCTGTCCCCACCCGGTCCCCATGGGGCTGTCCCCTGTGTCAGAAGCTGTCCACGGAGCAAGGCGTCCTCGCTGGGTCCTGCTGCCCGCACCTGCTCCTTCGCCTCTGACTTCTGTGTCCTTTGCCCATGCGTTCAGTCACAGAGCTGTCATTGCTCTGGCCCTGGCTGGTCTCTCAGATCCATCTCGTGTTTGCCTTCCAACTGCCCTGAGCACATGGTCATCACGTCTTGTCTCAATAGGAAGACGGATTTGGGACCGTGTCCTCGGGGTGTCTCAAAGCTGGTCCAATACCAAGAAGTAAGTGCTCAGGGAAGAAAAAGACAAAAGTGACAGACTGGGCGAGGACACGTGCAGGAGAGGTCACCCCGTGTGCCGGCACGTCCACCCCCCACGCTGGCCGAAGCGGTGAGAGCAGGTGCCCCCCGCCCCGCGCCCCCACCCCCGCCCCGACGACACACGCCCCAGGGGAGCAGTCAGGGCGCGCAGCCTGCGGGTGTGGCCCTCTGAGCGGCGTCACCTTCGGGCGCCGTAACACGTAGTTAGTCCCTGCTGCACCCCACGGTCCTGGAAGACGTGACACCGCGTGCCGCTGTGACTCCGAACGCAGGCACAGGGGTGAGATCGGCCTTGTTCTCAGGAACGCTGGCTGCCTCGACCATCCCTTAACACGACGGCTGTTTCCAGGCCTGGTAACCTGTCTGCATGGCTGCCCAGGACGGTCCCTGTGCGGCCACAGAGTTCGCGAACACTGTCACTTCCTCCTCCAGGCGGGGACCCACAGGAAGGCCCCCCCCACGCCCTCCGCCCGTGGGACAAGTGGCAAATGGATCATGTCCGCAGAAGCTGTGGCCCTGCCCCTGCTGGCACCACCTGCAGAGCAGAACGCTGGGCTGGGGGCTCCAGGGTGGGGGGTCGGATGAGAAAGTCCGGCCTGAACCACATCCTCAGGGGGCGGGTGGCCCAGTGCGCGTCACTGTGTCTTCAGAAGCAACATCTGCGAAGTGCCCGGGCTCCAAAGCGCCACAAGCAGTTCCCCGGAGAGCAGCCTGGAAGCCAAGGAAGCCGAGGAAAGACTCCCTGGCCGGGCTCCAGTCCAGCATGTCGGCAGGCTCTGCGGCCGGTGGCCTCAGGCACGTGCCCAGGGCCCATCACGCACCCCTCCCTGGTGGCTGCGTCCCCGGTGGCCTCAGGCACGTGCCCAGGGCCCATCACGCACCCCTCCCCGGTGGCGGTGTCCCCGGTGGCCTCAGGCACGTGCCCAGGGCCCATCACGCACCCCTCCCCGGTGGCTGTGTCCCCGGTGGCCTCAGGCACGTGCCCAGGGCCCATCACGCACCCCTCCCCGGTGGCTGTGTCCCCGGTGGCCTCAGGCACGTGCCCAGGGCCCATCACGCACCCCTCCCCGGTGGCTGTGTCCCCGGTGGCCTCAGGCACGTGCCCAGGGCCCATCACGCACCCC
>PVJL010018269.1:0-16360 GCA_004026885.1 Lyroderma lyra
TGAATAGGTCCCATATCTATAAAGTGAAAGGGAAGCCAGGTTATGGGGATTATGGAATAGGTGCTAGGGCTGGCCAGTCACTGACTCAGAACTGGAAAAGTCATGCTAGGAAAGTAACATGCAGGCGAAAAATAACAGCAACTCCTACAGTAATAATTATATTCACCCATCTCCTTTCTCACTTCCACTGGGAGACCCCTAGAAAGTAATGATTATAAGTTAAAAAGAGCTGAAGACTTCAGGGCCCCAATCCGAGAGTGAATAATTGATAAATGCTTCCAGATTTGAGTGCTCCTGATAGATTCAGGATGAAATTCTTCCAGAAAATTCACTCATGCTTATATAGTAATTTGACCCTTTTATGACTTTGGAGATTCTAATTCTAGGTAGAAAAAGAAAAAAATTTTTGTTCTCCAATGAAGATATTTTTGCTAAACTGCATCCACTCAATAACCCAGGGAGACATTGTTCTTAGGTTGCTCTGTGACTTTTATGCTTTACCTTCCCTCAAAGACATGACCCTATTTTAGGATCTGGTTCTTCGTAAATGTAGCACAAAGAGGCCTGGGAGTAGCTACAGAGTACTTATTTCTATGGAATGAAAACTGTGTTCAAGACTTCTATTGTTCTCGGAGAAATGTGAGTACTTTTCAGCTACACCTAAGTTGATCTTTTCAGGAAATTTGGTTGACTTGAGCTCCAGAGAAGAGTGATTGACCTATATGTGCCCTGAATGAAATTGTATAGAAGAACCAATGACTAAATAATCCATTTCCAGACCATTCTTCCCTTAGTGGTATCTGCTCCTCCAACCTGTGATGCTCATCTGCCAAGCACAGTGTCAGACTCACTCATTTTTTCAAGATGGCCAGTCATAAAGCAGTTAGTGTACTGCCTGTGTGTCAACTATCTCAAAATCCCGTTAAGGCCGGTGCTTCCTATGGCAGGCCTCCTGAAATTGGTCTTTCATGTGTCATATGTGGAGTCCCACAACTGGGGGCTCTGGGTCCCAGTGAGCCTCTGCACTCCGGTGTTACTGAGAGTTGTCAGGGTGGCAAAAGAAGAGAGGTTGAGGAAAGAAGCTGCTAGTAACCATTTTAACCAAGGAGGCTCTGTATAATGGTCCCACATACCCTACAAGTGATTTCAGCTGAAAAAATAGGTCGCCTTCCAAACTTTGGTTCCTTCCTGTTGATGGCAAAGATGTGTTGTATACCATGAAATGAGTAAACATGAAATATTCCAGAGAGTTAAGACATTGTCTCTTCTTCTTCTAGCAAATCTTATAATGTGTGATGAAATAAACCAAAAAAACAAAATTGCATGAAAGGACTTGTGCTGAAGGACACAGCAAAAATAACTCAGCCAGGCCCTGATGGGTGTTTGGATCTTTCCTCAGAAAATTGTTGGAAGTGTGAGTACTGACTGCCAAAAACAGGGGTATTATTGATTCATTCCTTCCTTTGCCATGACAACCATGGAAAATCAATTAAACCAGTTTCTACTTCTGAACTTTCAACATGTTACATGAACTCACAAGTGAGGCAAAACAGTTGAAGGAATGTGTCAGCAACATTGATCCCAAGGGACAATCTAATGTCTAAACTCACATGTTCTATATCAAGGCAGAGGGTGTGCTGGGTGAATCCTTCAGTTTCTTTTCAGCTTCCCTCTTTTTGGCAGAGTATTGCTGCTTGTGGTGTAAATGAAGGGGATAACAATAAAGCCAATCATTTTTATTGCATTTATATTGTGCTGGCATAAGCGGGTTCTGTCTATTCTATAGCTACTGACTCTTGTTTGTACCACTGTCTTCTAAGGCTGCAGTTGTTGCCTTCCAACTGAAGACCGTCTGTCCCCCCATGCATTCCTCTTGACATCCTAAGGCAGGAGCTGGGCATGGAGGCCACGGGGCATAGAATATCTATGAGTCAGACCTGACCCTCTCTCAGGGGTATTGTTCCTCCTTCACTCGCACACCTCACATCACCCTGTGTGGCCCCGGAAGATGGCTGGTTAGTTAATGATGGGTAAGATTCCTCAAGCCAGGAACAATCTAAGACAGGCACAGTCGCATAGGGGCCATCAGGAGAGAGCTTGGGCTCAACAAAGGTAAGGTACAGCCCCTCACCCTCTCTGAGGTTAATCTCTTGCCCCCTGGCTGCCTTGCTTCCCATTTACAGCTCAGCTTGAGATCCGATGGATGATCTCAGCCATTCCCTCCCTTAATGGATGTTTTTATAATAACAATGACTCCGTTCACTGGGGTTAAGCGCTGGTGTGTAAAGGCACAATACATGCTGGAACACAATGGGGACTTTTGGGAACAGCCATAAGGCACAGTAATCACAGAACTCGGAAAGAATAAGTTTTACTTCCTCATACAAGTCTCACTTCCTCATTCTGTCAGACAAATAAAACTTTGTGTCAGGCCCGATTCAGGACGCCCAGTCCTTGAGGCTGGGGTCCCTTAGCACCACTTATAATCTATTCTTGGCTACTGTCCTTTTCAATCGGGTGTCATGATCGACACAACATGCAGTATTATTGATCCAATGGTGACAGTATCTAGTGACAGTACTACTGACAGACTACACACTGTGACTTAGATGGGGTCCCTGTCCCCATACTTTAAGCAAATGTGATGCTTACCCTGCTGCCCTATGAATGGCTGCTTTTGGGACAAGAACCAGGAGTTTCTGGGAGAAATATTCTCCCACTCCATCTAGGCTGCTATCTGGGTGCCTCTTATCATCACTGGTTCACAATCACGCTTACTCACCTGCACTGTGAGATTAAAATAACCAGTTGGACAGGTATATTTAAAAATGTATATACAATCTATGTCATAGAAGTATATATTTGTATACTGGACTCATTAGGTAGAAAGCTTGGCATGAGTGACAGGAGGGACAGAAGGTCACCGCCCATGTACACCCCCTAGGGACCACCTGGACAGATACCTCCCTCCTCCAACCTCATTATAATGTAATTATAATAAATTAACACTGCAGTTTTGGCCCCACCATGGGTATGCATTCTGGGTAAGAACATTCGCAGAAAGAAAGTTGTCATATAACTTACACATGTCAATCAAATGACCTAAGTCACACTCTCAGGGCTGGCTCAGGGCCAGAAATAAAACTCAAAACCCAAACCCATCGGGACCACTGTCTCTCTCAGCTTGGCTCATTTCTCTCTTGAAATGTATTTCAATAAAGCTTTCCTATGCTTTCCTTTGTTTGGCTGATCTGTGATTCTTTACTACATTGGCAGAAAGAACCAAGCTCCTCACCATCTCTGTATGGTGACAGACTCATATTCCTGACATTCTAGAAGGGTAAGGTTACTCACACACCTTTGTAGCCACAAATTCTAAACCAACAGCCCTTGTTTCTCCTTCAGAAACAACGTGCTGGAAACAATCTATCTCAGTAAAAACCAAACCAAACCCAACCCTCGTATTAAAGAGAATGAAATTAAACTGTCAATTAATTTTAAAATGTCATCAGACAGAAAATATATTGCCACAGTTCCCTGAATTTGTAACACTTCTTTCAAAAAAATAAAACAAAGTGTATATTTTCTATATTTACTTCATCATGATTTCTTACTCTTCATGAAACTGAAATTGAGGGAGTGGTCAAATGGGACATGGAAGGGGAAACTCCTTTCAAAGAAGCTCCTTTCCCAATCTACTCCATGGTGCCAGGAGTCACACCCTTAAAAGAAATTCTTCTTTTACATGGTGTGATTCAGCATCCTGTATTGCAACTTAAAGGGAAAAAAAAATATTTAAATCCAAATTGGATTGTCGGTTCATGGATTTATAGGCTATTAGCTGATTTCACATCAGGGGGAAAATTAATCTCTGTACTGATGCTAATCCTCTCCAAAGACTGGAAGGAAAAGGTGAAAGAAAAGAATACAATTTCATGATTTCTGCCAAGTTTCTCATACCCTGCTATTTTCATTTAGGGGTAAATATTTCTGCCTATTATGGGGGGGGGGGGGATGAGTCTTTGAAGGAGAGTGCCAGGAATGGAGCACAGAAAAGAAGGAAGAGCCAAGTGTGAAGAGAGGGCAGGGCAGTCTCCAGCCTCACTATGAAATCTGGGGTGCACCCTGGTGTCCTGTGTAAATTATGTCAGAGAGCAGGAGAGAGGGAAATAGGACCAACCTAGTCACATAGGGGCAATTCTTCCACACATCTTAAGCAGACACAGAACCCAGAAGGTGATGATAATAAAACAAAACCCCAGTCCACTTCCTCCTGCCCTGATTAGCTTTCCAAGTCCAAGTTTATGGAGGACAAATGTTTAGACAGTTACTCACAGATAGAGGAGCACCAGGCTAATAACCAGGAGAACCCAGGTTGCTGTAGAAAAGTTTGGGATCAGGTCCATGACCACTTTCCTTTTGAGATCCTTCACTCTGAGATTCCCTTTCAGCAGTGTGAACTAGTCTTTGCTACCCTGTGTGAGCAGAGCTTGTCTTCCCACCCAGTTATGACTCAGCTACATTGGATGTTTACATGCTGAGAAAACGGGTGGAGCTGGAGCAATAGCCAGTAGAAAGGCCATCTGTGCTCCAATTACAGGAGCCCTTTCCCCTTGATAGTTCCCAGAGCATCATGGACTTTTCCACTTTGGTCTCCCTTGAGTTCATATTCTGTGGGAAATCAATCAACAACTCACTCACTTTTATCAATAAGACCAAAGTTTACAAAACTCAAGTAAAGCAACTGACCTGAAATCTCTAACCTACCCTTGACTCTGTGGCTGCCTGCACTAAAAAATACTGGAAATCCTTCAAAAAAGACACATCTACAGATCCTTTACCCATGCAGTTTCCTCTGCCAAGATGTGTCTGTGTGTCCCCTAGGAGGCTCCTACTCATCCTTCAAAACTCAGCTTAGACAGAAGCCCCTCTGTTAGAGTCTTTTTCAACTCACCTCCTTGAACATACAACCACTTTCTCCTCTGAACAACTTCTATTCCCTGAACACAATTCTATTATTGTCCTCTCTGTCCTCTAGCACCACTGTTGGTCTCCACATCAAGTTCCCTTACCAGACTGAGGGCTTCTCAAGGGTACAGTCTGGGTATTAGTCATCATTATGTCCTTAGTCCCTAACAGAGCACTTAGTACAGATAGGGCACCAAAAAATGTGGGTGGAGTTCAGTAGGTAGAGGTGAGATTGCTGGGTGCCCATGTGTGCTTTCCCTGTGGCTCTTTCATAACTATACCATCTTCCTGAATTGTTAATACAACAGGAGGCCTAGTTGTGCCCCCACCATAATCACTTTAAGGGTGAACCATCAGGATTTTGTTTACAAGAGGCCCCTAAAGGAGAGGCAGGGCATGGACAAGATGATGATAGCTACAACAAGATTATCAATTCATGCTACTTCCTTTCCTACCCCTCAGAGTGTCCTGCAAGAGACAGACAGATTCATGACCAAAGAATGGCTCCCTCTCTCTGGAAGGACCACAAGTTCAAGAAAAATGGGTACAAAGAGAACAGCAGCCTGATGGCCAAGTAGACCTGAATACTTTAGCCACCAATGACATGGAAAAAGTGACTATGTACAGCACACATAGTTCAAGGTCTCCAGAAACATGACATGAGATTTGGGGGGGGCATGTTAATGGGAGTCATGGTAGAGGTGGCTTCCTACTTTTAGACCAGTGGAGATGTTTTAACAGGCAGAGAGAAGCTGGTAAGAGGAGGCTTACATACACCCAAACCCACACATTACTGATGGGAGAGATTTGAGGACTGAGTATCTGAAAATTCTACCAGCTCATTATCGTGACTTGGATCCATGTTCTGTGTCTACTTGGCCTGAGAAACTGTGGATCATGTCAAAAACAAAACCTCAAACGTCAATATGCAAAGAAACAGGAGACAATAAATTGTACTTGTGCACTTCCTCCTCTCTTTATCCTTTTTCATTTTCAGCACTTCTGTAGAAAGTGATACTCACCTATCGCCAATTCTTTAGATCCCTCTGGCCTGAAAGTTTCCAGGGCTGCCTGACATTAGAGTGAGTAGGTGGAAGTTTCACTGGTAAACCCAGTAAGTCCCAACTATCTCACCCACCTCCTGGGAGTTCCCTGGTGGTGTAGTGGCTAGGCTTCGGCGCTCTCAACGCTGCGGCCTGGGTTCAATTCCCAGCCAGGGAACTACACCCCCACCCCCCCCAAAAAAAGGATCACCTACTTCCTTTTATTTACTTGGAAGCTTGTCCTGCAGCCTGAAATTTCTACCATCACAGTTTGTCCTCTTTGTGTTAAGGTTTCCTCCAGGAGGCACATGTTAAATTCCACAGCTTCCACTGGAAACTAAAATGCATAAATACATCTTTTTATCCATGCATTGATTCAAGGCCAAGTGGGTAAATGTTATGTGTTACCATCACACTAGGCTGTGGGCTACAAACCATATAGTCCTCATCATTGGGAGCACCCTCCCAGTGGAGAGAGAGAGACACACATATAATTTTGTATTCCAAAAGTGGCATACCTCTGCAAGGTATAGAATAATGGAGACCTGCAGAGAAGTGAGTAAGAAGGGGCTGCAGTGCTATTTACAATAGCCAAGATATGGAAGCAACCTAAGTGCCTTTTGATAGATGATTAGATAAAGAAGATGTGGTACATAGATATAAAATGGGAATATTGCTTGGTAATAAAAAATGAAATCTTACTATTTGCAACAAACATGGATGAACCTAGAGGATATTATGCTAAGTGAAAGAAGTCAGACAAGCAAGACAAATACCATATACTCTCACTTACATGCGGAATCTAAACAACAAAAGAAAAAGAGAGAAACAGACTCATAGATACAGAGAATAAACTGATAATTGCCAGATGGGAAGTGGGTTGGGAGACTGGGTGAAAAAGAGGAAGGGATTAAGAGTACAAATTGGCAGTTACAAAATAGTCATGGGGATGTGAAGTATAGCATAGGGAATATAGTCAAAATATTGTACTAACTCTGTATAGTGCCAGGTGGGTGCTAGAGTAATCAGGGGGTCACTTCATAAATTATATAAATATGAGGTCAGACAATTAAATTTGCAAACTGATCCTAGAAAAATTGTTATATACCTCATTGCTGGATACCACTATGGTTACATTTGAAGTACTCCCCAGGACAGCTGTGCACTGATACCAGCTCCTAGTCTACCTTTCAAAGCAATTTTGGAACTCTTTTTCTGGGATGATCATCAGAGCTGTTGTTGTACCCAAATTTTGACAATTAAGTTTGCAAACTTCTAACCAGAGCAACCAGGCAAGAGAAAGGAATAAAAGATATCCAAATTGGGAGAGAAGAAGTCAAACTGTCACTATTTGCAGATGGCATAATTCTTTATATAGAAAATTCCAAAGACTGTACCAGGAAACTATTAGAAACAATAAACAAATATAGTAAAGGTGCCAAATACAAAATCCCATTGCATTTTTATATACCAACAATGAAACTTCAGAAAAAGAAATGAGAAAATCAACACATTTCATGATTCCAACAAAAAAATAAAATAAAATATCTAGAAATTAAAAAAGAATGCGAAGGACTTGAACATTGAAAACTATAAGACACTATTAAAAGAAATTGAAGAGGACACAAAGAAATGGAAAGATATTCCATATTCATGGATTGGAAGAATAACATTGTTAAAATGGCCATATTACCCAAAACAATATACAGAGTTAACACAATTCCCATCAAAATCCCACAGACATTCTTTCAAGACACAGATTTAAAAAATTATCAGATTCATACGGAACTACAAAAGACCCCAATAAGCCAAAGCAATCCTACATAAAAAGAATAAGGCTGGAAGTATGATGCTCCCTGACTTCAATCTATACTAAGTGTCAATAACCAAAACAGCATGATATTGGTAGAAAAACAGGCACATAGATGAATGGACAGAATCAGAAACCCAGGGATAAACCCAGATAATTTTTGCCAAAGGTGTGAAAAATATACAATGGGGAAAAAAGCCTCTTCAGTAAATGGTGCTGGGAAAATTTAAAAACTCTCCTGCAAAAGCATGAATCCGAACTGCAAACTGTCATCATATATCAAAATTAACTTAAAATAATTAGAGACCTTCAAATTAGAGCCAAAACAATACACTGTATACAATAAACTTATAGACCTTTAAGTTCAGAGAGGACTTTATGAACCTGACCTCAATGGCAAGGGAAGTAAAAGCAAAAATAAAGGAATGGGGCTATATCAAACTAAGAAGCTTCTGCACAGCAAAAGAAACCAATAACAAAGTAAAGAGACAACTAACCAAATGGGAGAAAATATTTGCAAAGGATGACTGATACGGGGCTAATATCCAAAATATAAAGAAGTTGCATGACTCGACAACAAAAAAACCCAACTCAATTAAAAAGTGGGCAAAGGACGTGAACAGACACTTCACCCAGGAAGACATACAAATGGCCAACAGATATATGAAAAAATGCTCAACTTCATTAGCTATTAGGGAAAAGCAAGTCAAAACCACAATAGATACCACCTCTCACCTGTTAGAATGGCTGTTATCAACAAGACAAGGAATAACAAGTGCTGGAGAGGATGTGGAGAAAAAGGAACCCTTGTACATTGCTGGTGGTAATGCAAACTGGTACAACCACTGTGAAGGACAATGTGGAGTTTCCTCAGAAAGTTGGGAATGCTGTTACCATATAACCTGGCAATTGCCCTTCTGGGCATCTACCCCCAAAATTTGAAAACCTTAGTCCGCAAAGATACATGCACTCCCATGTTCATCCCAGTGCTGCTCATGGTGGCCAAGTCATGGAAACAACCAAAGTGCCCTTTGATAGATGACTGCACAAAGAAGCCATGGTACATATACACAATGGAGTATTACTCAGCTATAAGAAATGATGAAATACTGTCATTTGTGACAACATGGATGGACCTTGAGATCATTATGCTAAGCGAAATAAACCAGGTAGAAAAACACAAGAACCACATGACTTTACTCATATGCAGAATACAAACCTGAAAGCAACAAAGAAACAAAAACTCATGGACACAGTCAATAGTTAACTCATTACCTCAGGTTAAGAGAGGAGGGGATTGGGAGACGAAACAGGGGTAGTCAAACATATGGTGATGGAAGGAAAACTGTCTCTGGGTGGTGAACACATAATGCAACAAATAGACAATGTACTGCAGAATAGTACACCTTGAACCTATGTAATTTTTACTAACCAATGCCACCCCGACAAATTTAACAATAAAAAAAGTCTGCAAACTTGCCAACGTAAGGGCACAGTGGGAAGTTTACCAACTTGTCAGATTTGGGATACAGCGACAGCTCTGATGGCCATTCTTGGAAAAGAGTTCCAAAAGTGCTTTGAAGGATAGACTAGGCACTGGCTTAGGTGCATAGCTTTCCAAGAGAATACTTCGAAGGTGACTGTAGTGATATTTAGCAATAAGATATGTAGCACTTTTTCTAGGATGAGTTCGTGAAATTAATTGTCTGACCTTGTATCTAACCACTTATACTATATACCTGAAATTAATATAAAATAATATTGAGTATCAATTATAATTGAAAAAATAAATAAAAATAGAAAAATATTAATTTAAAAAGGGGAGCTACATTTTCGGAGGGCAGCAAGGGACTTTGTGAAGCCACCCAGGAGCCGGAGCTGCCGTATTCCCTCTGTTCCACTTCGGTTTGCAATCAATAAAGGCCATTCATAATTAAAACAAACAAACAAACAAACAAAACAAAAACAAAAACAAAAACGGGGAACTACAAGCTTGAAACCAACTAAGAGCAGACATGAGAGGCTGAAAGATGACTCCCAGGAAAAGTAGGATCAATATCTCTTCCTTAATGTACAGTTTATGAAGTTCTTTTACTTCTCACTTAATTGATCCTCATGACATCTCTGTGAGTAAGGACTGTTGAATTATTTTAATTCTCACTTTAATTCAGGATGGAGAAGAATCTTGTCCAAGCTATTAACAATGAATCCAGGGAATGAAGCCAACTCTTGTGATCCCAAATTGTGCCCGTGGCATGCTTGCTTAGATTCCAAGAGGCCTACTGAAATAATATGGAAGATTGTCAAGCTCACATGGGATAAATATTATTTTCCACATCTCCAAGCACAATTCCACTGTAGTTGCAAAAATAGAACACAGTGGGTTGAACCCAATAATGACATGCACATCCTTCTATCCATTACTAAATAGTGTATTCACTGAACTCATGGTATTAGAATGAGGATGTTCCAAACAGTTCTGACATGTTGCAATCAGGATCATTCAGGTTTTCAGGAAATGAAAAGTAAAAGGTGATGAAATCAACAAGTGAAAGAGGAATCAGAGAATGGTAGGCAAATATCAGACCCCCAGATAGAGCCTGGTAAAATACAGATCTTGTTACATTTATCCCTGCTGAAATCCTTCAAACAGCTCCCATACATGCAGGACAGGATCTAAATGCCTCAGGATACCAACTCAAGACCCCGTTCTTCTGACCAAGGCTGACTTCTTGGATCTTCTCTTGGTACACTTTCTATGTTTTAAGTAAATGGACATTCTTCTACCCCTTATTCACCCACACCCCCATCTGCTCAGAACACCCCATAATCTGTGCTCTTACTGCAGTTCATTGGGTTCCATATTTTTCTTGCCCCTCTCCAAGTCTAGCTGGGTTGCAAAGTTGAGTTTATGGTTATGAAATAAAAGCTAAACAAAAATAACAAAAGTATGAATAATAAAATGCCAATTACTACGTTTCTATCAACTATTACTTTCAATGTAAATGGATTAAATACTACAATCAAAAGATGTCGGGAGCCATGGAAAAATACAGACCTTGCATTAAGAAAGAACGCGGCCTTTCTTATTCAGGGTTTACTTTCTGGATTAGCTAGGTGCGCCGAACCTCAGCCGGCGCGCGCCGAACAAAAGTGATTAGCTGCGGGCGCCAAACAAAAGCAGTTAGTTAAGCGCATCAAACTTTAGCCCGCGGGCGCCAACTTAAGGTACTGCCCCAACTCCCCCCTGCCCACATGTCGGCACCACCCCGTCCAGCACTATAGCCAATTATACAGTGACAACTACCTCACCTCATAGGCATTCCTGCCCCCCTTTGTTCCTACTGTATATATACTACTGTTAAAAAAATAAAATTTTGAGGCTTGATCAGAATCCTGTCTTGCCTCCATCTCTTTGTGTCTCCTGTCCCTCTTTTCATCCTCCACAGGTTCCTCCTCGCCCTGCGTTGTTTTGCCCCGCGGGTCGGGGCAAAAAGATAAGGTGGTTAAATGGATAAAGAACTAAGACCCTTACCTGTGATACCTACAAGAGACTCACTTCAGACTGAAAGATACACACAAACTAAAACTAAAAGAATGGAAAAAAATATTGTATGAAAATGGAAACCAAAAAAAGCTGGGGTATCAATATTTATATTAGACAAAATAGACTTCAAAACAAAGGCAACAAGAAGAAACAAAGAAGGACCCAGTAATTCCACTTCTGGTACGTATTCACAGAAACTCAAAATGTTACTTCAAGGGTACAAGTGCATCCACAAGTTCATTGCAGCACTGTTTACAATGGCAAAGATGTGGAGGGAGCCTGAGTGTTTGTGGATAGATGGATGAATAAATAAAGAGTAGGCAGTACATACACATATGTATGCAGATAGTGTCATTAAAAAAATGGCAGTGCACAAATGGATTAAATGTTTTTCTGAGGGGAGAGAAAGAGTCACTGATGAAGAGAGGTCAGGGTAGCCAGTCATGAGCAGAACTGACGAAAACATTGCAAAAATTTATCATATTGGGCATCAAAATCATCGGCTAACTCTGAGAAGCATAGCAGACCAAGTAAACATTAATAGAGAAACACTTAGCAAAATCTTAGCTAAAAATCTTGGCATGAGAAAAGTGTGTGCAAAAATTGTCCTAAACCTCACAGATGAACAAAAACAAAGGAGAGTCGAAGTTTGCCAAGATCTTTTGGAGAGGCAAGACAATCTTTTGGGCTGTGTTATCACTGGTGATGAAACATGGGTGTGCCAATACAACCCTAAAACAAAGTGACAAAATACACAATGGAGTAAGGAAATTTTCCATGACCAAAAAGTTTCGTCAGTCCAAATCAAGAGTCAAAACAATGCTGCTAACCTTTTTTGATATCAGAAGGATTCATTATGAATTTGTACCAACTAGACAGTCAACCAAATTCACTATTTGGAAATGCTGAAAAAGCTGTGTGGAAAAGTTAGACAAAAATGACCTGAACTTTTTTGCCGACAGTTTATGACTCTTGCATCACAACAAAGCCCAGCTCACATGGCACTCTCTGTGAGGGAGTTTTTAGCCAGTACACAAGTACCTATAATGGAACACCCTCCCTACTCACCTGATCTGGCCCCCAGTGATAAAGGAAATATTGAGAGGAAGACATTTTGGTGGCATTCAGGACATCAAGGGTCATACAATGGCAGCTCTGATGGTCATTCCAGAAAGAGTTCCAAAATTGCTTTGAAGGGTGGACTATGCACAGGTATCGGTCCATAGCTTTCCAAGGACAGTACTTCAAAGGTGACCATTATGATATTCAGAAATGAGGTATATAGCACTTTTTCTAGGATGAATTCATGAATTTAATTGTCAGAATTCATATATAATTTTACTAACCAATATCACTCCAATAAATTTAATTAAAAAAAATTTTTTTGTATTGTAGTTTACTTAAACTTAGATTCTTTGAGCATAGTCGGATTACAGTGTGACATCTAAGTCACTGAAAAGACAGATAGAGGTAAATTCCTTTTTAAAAAGTTGTAATTGAACCCAGGCAGTAGATGCAGTAAATTGAGTTATTTTAGTCACTGTATACAGATAGCAGTTTTGCAATAAGAGAAAAAATATAATGGGAGGAGTGACTGTTGAATGAGTGAACTTTTCAAACTGATACCTATGCTTTTGTTTTTAAATCCCGTAAAAGAACAACATATGGAGTTACAAACCAAATTTACAATAATATGGGATTTTATATTTACCTATACTAGAAAACTATTTTTTGTATGGTTTTGAGTTACTGTGTAGGAAGAAGGAGAATCCATTTCTAACAGCCCATTACAGTACTAAGGGAATGTTCTAGTCCCTGCCTCCTTCCTGAGAGGTATTTTAAAAATTCTGGCTTCTGTCATTGCTACAGTAACTTAAACAGCACTGAGTTTTATTGATTCCCTAGATAATTTCATGGGTATGAACCTATTATGTGTCTGTCAACTTCATAGGGCCTTTTCTTTGGTGAATATAATTTCTGGGCATGCAAGTATATAATCTGAGAGAATTGATACTGCCAAAGAAATCTGGATTTTTAGTGCCAAGATTATTAGCTAATAGTGTATTCCATGAGTGAGTTGAGTTTATATTCTCAACCTCCCTGAACTAGCCTGATTATAACATGCATTTTCAAAGGGTCATGTGTCAAATTGAGGGCACTGTTTAATATTCAACAGGGATTATGTCAGCAAAGTATTGCTGTAGGAGAACATCAGATAGTGAAGTCACTGGTAAACTGATTTGAGTTGCAATGTGGTCTACCTGGCTACACGTATTAGCCACCACCTCTGCCTCTGTCTTCTAGGTCTACAACCTTGGAAATTTCGAACTTAGTTCCTAGAAACCTAGTACCCTGGCACTGGGAACATGTAGTATGACACGCCTATGTGATGGAAAGAAAGCTAAGAAGGGAAGGGTCTTGCCCCTGGCCAAGTAAGTGAATGACAGATTGGAATGAGGTCTGGACTTCCTCCCAACAATACTGTTTCAACTGTTCATTAAATTTCTGTGTAACGTCACATCTGGTCTGATCTGCCAATTCCTGCTTTCTGCTCCTTGCCTTCCCTTGTACAGGAGGTAGACTGGTCACTCTGTGATTGGACCTTCTGTGACCTTTGACTACATTCTTTGAGGCAATGCTTAGCCTCAATTTACAAAGGTGTTCTGGGTAAAACTGATGGGAAGCCTGGACCTTGTCCACTTGGCATTGTTATCATCTGACATCTGTTTTTCACCTCTGGAGTGGCCCTTGCTTGAAAAGAGCTGATCCAGAGTCTGACTCGACTCTTTGGCTTATCTTGGAATGCTTACTCAGGTTTCTGGCCTGTTCCTCCGTGCTCCATCTTTCATCCATCTAGACCACTGGTTTCAAAGCAGTGGTATATTTTCCCAAGGAAGACATACACATGGCCCACAGACATATAAAAAGATTTTTTACATCACTACTTACTAGGAAAATGAAAATGAAAAACCACAATGAGATACCACCTTAAACCCATTAGAATGACTATTACCAAAAAGACAAGAAAGTGTTGGAGAGGATGTGAAGAAAAGGGAACCCTCATACATGTGGGGTGGGAATGTGAATTAGTGCAGCCTGTATGGAAAACAGTATGCAGGTTTCTCAAAAACAAAGAATAGCACTGCCATAGGATCTAGCAATTCCTCCTCTCAGTACTTTTTTGAAAGTTTTAAAAACAATTTTTTGTAAAAATATATACATACAAACAGGTACCCCTATGTTTGTCACAGCATTATTTTTTTTTTGTCACAGCATTATTTACGATAGCCAAAACATGGAAACAACCTAAGTGTCCTTTGACGAGTGATTAGATAAGAAGATGTGGCATAGTCATACAATGAAATACTACTCAGCCATTAAAAAAAATGAAATAGTGCTATTTGTGTCAATATAAATTGCTCTGGAGGGTATTATGCTAAGATTTCACTTAAATCAGAAGGGGAAGGACAACAACCAAATGACTTCACTCATACATGGAATATAAAACAAAAAGTAACAAGCAAACAAAACAAACAAAAATAAACTCATAGATACAGAACAGTGAATGGCTACCACTGGGGAAAGAAGGTTGGAGGGGGTAGAAGTGAAAAAGGGAGTCGATATATGGTACAGGAAGAAAACCAGACTTCAGGTGCAGAGCATGCAACAGGGTACACAGATGTCCACTCCTAATTACATAATGTTATAACCAATGTTATCCCAATAAATTTAATTTTAAAAATAAATAAAATAAATGGCTATTTTTACCACTTGCTGTGTGAGGAGTTGCTAAGCTCATAAATGTTCAGAGACTTAATTTCCTGGATTTCTAATTAGGGCTGGCGGGGTCTGTGCAGCTGTGTGAGCACAGGGCCTGGAGCAGGTCCACCCTGCCCCACCTTTCCCCACCCGTGTGGGGTCTTAAAGCTACCATCTGTTGAAATCCCTCCCACCTTTCTCCTTTCATGGGGCAGAATTTGTTTTTAACAGTTCCCAACCTTGAACATTTTACTTTGTAGGCAGAGAAAAGACAAATCCCAAAGGAACCATAAAAAGGAGCAGGGAGAGCTCGTTCCTTCCTCACCAACAAAGGGCATTTACAAAATTCAGTGGGGACTTACAGGCAGGGTTGCGACTAGAACAAATACAGTGAAGCATTCTGCCTGAGTGAAAAATTGTCAAAATCTTAGTAATCAATATTAATTACATTGTAGTACAAGATATTTAACAATCAATATGAATGCAAAAAATATCAGGAACAAAATATCAAAATTTTAAATAACAGTAGGATTAGTAGGTTAATTTTACTTACACGCCAAGTTTCATCTCTATATAATTACACGCATGCTGCTGTGTTTAGGGGCAAAATGTTCTCATTCTACAACTTACATTGACATGTATCAAAAAATAAAAATGGGACTCTTGAGCCATTTTCCTGCTCAAGCCTACTCCTACCTCTTAGGAGTATACTTTCGCTTTGCCACCCAAGGTCCTAGAGCCACTCTCCTTGCTTGGGCCACTCCCACCTCTTTGGAGTGTACACTATTTCCAATAAACTATCCCTTTAAAAAATGATTTGATAAATAAATAGAAGGGTGGATAGATAGGTGATAAACCAAAATTTAAAAATGCTAATTGTAGAATCTAAGTGGTGGGTACATGAGTGTTTACCATACAATTTTTTCCATCTTTCTGTTCAAATTCTCTGTATTTGAAAATTATCATTATAAAAATTGGGGAAGATATTATTAGCAGTATTTCTAAGTGTTCAAATATCTTTCAAACTTTCCCCTATTTCTTATTCCCCACACCCCTACCTTACTCAGACTGTCATCTTCTCTGACCTAGACCATAACCACAGCCTCCTGGCTGATCTCTTAGCACAGGGTGACCTTTGCACATCTAATCAGGGCACTCCCAGGATTGACCCCTCCCATACTAGGCACTGCATGTACCTCATCCAGGTGAGCGGTGACTGCTTCAGCTGTGTTC